>JABUQX010131420.1:22500-27535 GCA_015478945.1 Trachelipus rathkii
AATAAATAATAATAATAATAATAAATAATAATATAATAATAATAAATAATAATAATATAAGTAATAATAATTAATAAATAATATTAATTATTATTAAATATTAAGGTTGTCTACATGGATATTAATATTCATATTCTCTCAATAATATTTAATACTGTCCATTGTAATAAATTAATACATAGTATAAAATAGATAAATATACATAATAAATAAATATTACTATTAATATTAAATACTAATATTAATATTATTAATAAATTATTAAATAATAATGGAAACAATTATTCTACAGGAGTATTAATAGTTTATATTAATATTAAATATTAATATTAAATAATTAAACAATAATATAATATTAATAAATAATATTAATTTATTAATATTTAAATAATATTATATGTAAATTATTATTAATATTTAAATAATATTAAATTAATATTTAAATAATATTAATATTATAAAATGAATATTATATTAATAATAATATTAATATTAATATTATATGTAATATTAATATTAATGTTTAATATCAATATAATATTAATAATAATAGTTAACATTAATATTAATAATTTGCATTTACGTTTACATTTAAATTTACATTTAAATTTAAATTTTCATTTAATTTACATTTATATTCATATTATATTTAAATTTATTTCTTCTTATTTACTATTAATATTAATATTAATATTAATATTCATATTAATATTAATATTATATTAAATATTATTTGAATTTAATATGAATATTATATTAATATTAAATTTATTATTACATATTATATTCGTTTTATGATTCATGATCAATATTATATTTATATTTTATTTTATATTTATATTTAATATTTAATTTAAATATTTATTAGTATTAAATTGAAAATTAATATTAAAGTTAAATTAATAATATTACTAAATATTCATATTAATATAAAATAAATACATAATAAATGATATATAAAAACTACATACTAAATAATAAATAATAAATAATAAATACTAAAATAATTAATTAATAGTAATGTAATAGCTATTACATTAAACAATAATAAATAAATTATAATTATAATTAATACTTCAAATTATAATCATATTTCAATCTTAATTAGACATATGTGATAATTATAATTTAATAATGATAATAATAATATAATAATAATGAATAATGAATAATAATAGATAATAATAATATAATAAAATAGATAAATAATAATATAATAATAATGAAATAATATTATTTGTAGGAATGAGTGCGGGACTTGGTTTCAATAGAAATAGTCTGAAAGAAGGGACAATTTCCTTTAATAAAAAAATACTTTGTTTCTTGTTCTAATAAATCGTATCTGCACTTCCACAGTACGGCGTTCCACAGGTGGCGCGGGAAAACGAGTGAGTAGAGACGAATACAAGCGGGTGGTTTAACAAAGGATGCTTACTTTAAATATTACTAAGACAGCGGTGACTTCCTGGTCTATGGGTCAGTTACTACTCGCTACAACCACACATGGGTAGCTACATGGACAATAACTACAATAAATTAATAAGTTTACAATAAACAATTAACATGCACGGCAAATAAATGTTGCAGTGAGCCGAAATTTTTACTCTCCCGAAATTTATATCGAAATTTTTGACGTGAGTAAGTAAGGGTGACACAAAACCTGAGCATTCCTAGTCTTACCTCCCCCCGAACTCCTAAAAAATGGGTGAATTCACAGCCATGTCAGTAGCAGTCATATATTTTTAAATACTCAGCTACCTTCATTTCTTATATTTCATGCATTTTTCTTATATTTCAAGCACTTTTTAGCTTTTTCTTATATTTCAAGCGACTTTTTAAGCCTTTTTTCTATAGTTCAGGCACTTTTTAGCCTTTTTTAAATATATTTTTAGGCGGCTTTTTATTACTCAGATACCTTCCTGGACCTTTTTTTTGGCCTTACCTTTTTTTGGTTCTTGACCTTTTTACCGCCTAGGCCTCTTGTTACCCCACCTACTGACCCCTTGACCGATAATAATAATATAATAATAATTATTATTATTATAATAATATAATAATATATATGATATTATATATATAATATATATATATAATAGTATATTATATATTAATATAT
This sequence comes from Trachelipus rathkii, assembly GCA_015478945.1. Lineage (NCBI taxonomy): Eukaryota > Metazoa > Arthropoda > Malacostraca > Isopoda > Trachelipodidae > Trachelipus > Trachelipus rathkii. The sequence continues at coordinate 24,617 of JABUQX010131420.1, forward strand.
ATATATATATATAATATAGTATATATATATATATATATATATATATATATACTTATATATGCACCCCCCCTCCCTTAAGGGGGGAGGGGGTGTTTCGGAGTTCACGCAACGCGTTTTCGCTTGAACCGCAAGAGCCCTGACGAGCCGTGCGCCGAACCGCACAGGACAGCCGCGCCGCACCACACTTCATACGTCGGATCGGTTTTTTTTTCGCTGTGTTAGCAGTCTCGTTTTTTTTGCTATAAACTCATCTACCTTCATGGTCCTTTTTATTCCGAAATATTTCAGTTTTATTTCCATAGTAGCGATCATGATGTATTTTTAATATTCACGAAGTGTAATTTTTCATATGAACGTCAACAGAACAGGTATCGTATCATAGTACAGAAGACTCGCTAGGTCTAGAATACAATGCCTTTAATCATTGGGTTCATAATATGCCATTAAAGCTTAAATATATATATATCATATATATATATATATATATATATATATATAATAATATATATATATATATATATATATATATATATATATAATATAATATAAAGGATAAGTTTGTTTGTTTTTCCATCTAGCTCTGTTATGCCTCTTTGAACGTGAGCTCAGAAGTTTATACCTCATCTCCACCTTTCACATACTTTGCATTTCTGTCCTCGTGGGTCATAGCGATGAGTAGGGTTTCACTGATCCCCCATATCCTCTATGGCTGCTCTTGTGCTCTTCTGGAAGGTTTCACAGGTCTCCCGAACCCTTTGGGTCCTCTTTGAGGAGTGGTCATCAACTTGTCATTTTATACTACTACTACTTAGTCATGTATATGTACCATGCGTTTGCGCATACATGTATATGCATCATGCGTATGCGCATCTCATCTTCTATCTTCTGAAGCGAATCATCCCACCCGCAAGGAATAACATTAAATTGCGGGAATTTAAAAAAGTGACCTATAACAGTCACTAACCGAACTGCAACGCGACCCCTAACCACTCTGGCAAATGTATTGAACTTAACAGATTGGGCTCTCTGAATGCCCATTAATATATAAACATTTAGTCCTTACATATAAAAGGTTTTATGCATACCAAAAATTTGGAATCAGCTATTTCCATACTTTTCTAAAATTATATCTGTGAAATTTATTCAATTGCATAAATATATATATAGTAGTACAAAATATATATAAATATTTATATATATATATATAATATATATATATAGTATATATTATATATATATATATATAATATATATATATATATATATAGTAATATATTTATATATATATATATGTATATATATACTATATACTTAGAGAGAGAGAGAGTAAATACCGCTATCAATCTCATACACGACACCATACATACATACATATACACATACCTTACACATCACACAATTTGCCCGTTCACTCCCGTTAACGGCTATTGTATATATGCACACAGTACACACACCCGCTCGGCTAACTATACACACATACCCCACCCATAAGCATTACGCTGCACACCGTAACACCTACAACACGGCGATCACAGAACACACATGCCTAGACACATACACCTATTCCCTTATACCACACAGCACCTACCCTAACCACGCCCGGCATAGATACTACAACCCCCCCTTAAGGAAAGTACATACAAACCCGACGGTAGCTTCACACACTATACCTACACCTACACACACACACACATGTATATATATGATATATATATAATATATATATATTATATTAATATATATAAATATATTTATATATATATATATTATATATATATACTATATATATATAATATAATATAGGACACACATAATACTCTTTTACTTAAAATAAAAATGAGTCATGGATCAAGGAACGGTATCCAGAGGAGCGTTTGGGGTAAAGCCCCATCAGCGACTAATTCACAATTGATGAGTCGATTACTGAGGTCGTGTAGTTACACTCTAAAACCAGGAAAAGCTGAGCAATAACATTAAAAATTAGAATCTTATTTTAATAATTTATACCATATAAAATAATGAACAAAGAATGAGGAAGGAGAAAGGAAAGAAAAGGCCAGAGGGCTGATAAATATAATCCCATTTTATTTTTCTACAATTGTACGAAATTTTTATTAAAAACATATACTTTACGACCTTAAATCAGTAAAAACAGTAAATCAAATAGAGGTGTACTAGCAACAAGGGATTAAGTCGCTTTTTGTTTTACTGGCTTTACTGCTTAAACTCATATGTTTTTTAACTGCTTTAACTCATATATTTTTAGCATTACTCCTTGTAAGCAGTAAAATCGTAAATCAAGTATGTAGGGTGTGTACCCTAGCAAGAAAGGATTAGTAGGCTTTTGTTTTACTGCTTTAACCTGCTTTAACTCATATGTTTTACTACTTTAACTCATATTTTATTAACATTACATTCCTTAAAGCAGTAAATCAGTAAATCATAAGGTGTTGCCTAACACCAAGCGGCTTAGTATGCTTTTGTGTTTAACTGTTTTTTACTGCTTTAACTCCATATGTTTAACTCTCTGCTTTAACTCATATATTTATTAACATTACATACCTTAAAAGCAGTAAATCAGTAAAATCAATGAGGTGGTTACCTAACACCTAAGGGATTAGTTTGCTTTTGTTTTACTGTTTTAAACTGCTTTAACTCATGGTTTTAACGTGGCTTTAACCTCATGTTTTAGACTGCTTTAGGCTATATGTTTTTACTTGGCTTTAAACTCATATATTTTATTAACATTATTTTTTTTTATTTTTGTTTAATACTTTTTTATTTATTTTATTTATTATTTTTTTTATTTTTTATTATTATTTTTATTATTTTATTATACTTAGTGTTATTTACTTCATGCCTATGTGTTTTATTATTTAGAACAACAGCAATATCACGAACACACACACACACGCACAC
>JABUQX010131421.1:10000-22511 GCA_015478945.1 Trachelipus rathkii
TTAAATATATATATATATATTAATATAATATATTATATTATTTACATATATATTATTATTATACTATATTATATTAATAAATTATATATATTTAAATAATATATTATATTATTTAAATATATTATAATAATATTAATATTATAGTATTATAATATATATATATACATATATTATATATAATATATTATAATATATGATTATATAGTATATATATATATATATATATTAGTATATTATATATATATATATATATATTATATATATATAATTATAATATATATATGAATAATTTAAAGTAATATATATTTAAATATATATATTAATATTATATATTTATAATAATATATATATTATATATTATATATATATTAATATTAATATTATATTATATATATATATATATTAATATTATATAATTATTATAATATATATATATTATATTATTATAAATATTATATTAATATTAATATATTATAATATATAATATATAATAAATTAATATTTTAATTATATTTATTATATATATAATTATATAAATTATGGAGAAAAATATCAAAACAAATGATTAATTTTTAGCTAAAATTCTATTAACTTTGGTAAAAAAAAAAAATATCCAGAATAAAATTGCAAACTGATACAGATGGGCAATAAGAAAGCCAAGTTAATTAAGAATTTAAGAGAGAATACTTCGCATCACTTTATGAATTTTATATGCTTATATATGAAAATTTTCATTTACGAGGAAGAGATAGAACTCATGAATGGAGATAATATAAAATATATATATATTTGCACTACAAAGTACTTATAAAATCAAAAAAAGTAAAAAGTAACAAAAAAAAAAATAATAAATTAACAAAAAAAAATTTATAGGAAATAAAAGAAATAATATTAAAAAAATTGAAATGAATCTATATAAATATATGAGAAAACATTTTATTTTAAAATGATTAAATTTATTAAATTTTTTTATTTTTGAGAATTAAATAATGATGAAAGAAATTTAAAATATAGAATTAAATTATATAATAAAATACTTATAGATAGAAGGTAACGAAAAAAAAAATGTTAATAAGATATAAACATAATAAGAGAAAAAGATAATAAAAAAAAAGGTGATATATCTACTAATTTTTTATTTAAGATTAATTTATAATTAAATTAATAAAATAACCATTAATAAAAAATCTATAGAATAAAAGACACATTATACTAACTTAACGTCAAGTACATAACTAATTAATCTTTGATTTTTATTTTATCGATCAATAAACATAGACTAAAGAGGTTAATACAATAACATGAAATACTCATAGCATACAGTGCAACAACATCAAAAGCTGGGACGACTATACACACTCACTACAACACGTAACCACTAAAATACTACACTAATATACGCTATTACTAATAATTTAATGTATAATCTAATAACTACGGGATTAACTAAGCTAACTACCTCACTAAATTAATTTAAATTTATCCTACTGCTAACTAAATAACTATAAACCTACATTTACGTAAGTAATTATAATATATATTTGATTCTATCATTTATAACATAAATAAATATTATATATAATTATTAAAGTACTGACGGTGGACAACATATAATGAATACTAATGATTTTTTTTTCATTATTATATATTTTTAATAAATATAATTTTCAAAAATAAAAAAAATAATAAGAACAAAAAAGAAAAATTAATAAAACAAAATTAATATAAATAAAATAAAATAGAGAATATTCTGGAGAGAAAGGAAAATGGATATTAAATTACATAATATATAATAATGTATATAAAGAACAATTATTATAATTTAATTAAAGATATAAAAAAATATGAAAAGACTTATCGTTATGTAGAATCACCTCATTAAATAATATAAATAAATATAACATTATTATTATTTAATTTCAATCATATATATAGCGTACGATTTTATTTATATTAATATTAAATGTTTAATTTATTCTCTAGCAATGTTATTATATTAATTGTAAAAAAGTATAATTTTTCAAGTTTTTTTTTGTATAAACTAAAAAGTTTGTTTTGTTTATGAGAAGTTGTTGGGGAGGTTGGTGGTGAGTGTTTTACTAATTATTATTATTTCTAAGAAAGTTTTTTAGTGAGTTTTGAATATACTTTAATAAAGGTATTGTACTATCAATTAATTAACAAACAAGATGTGGTAAAATTATACAATTTAGTTTATATTTCAATGTTTGTTGTGTCGTTATTTATTAGTTTTATTCGTTGGGCGTTGGTATGAGTGGCATTTTTGTATGGTGTATGGAAGTGTAGAGATGAACGCGGAGAGTTTCTATATATATTTTGCCAACGTTCTCCTATAAAATTGACACAATATATGTAAAATTATTTATTATTATTATCTATTATTATTATTATTATTTATTTATATTTTATTTATTATTATTTTTTTTATTATTATTTATTATTATTATTATTTCTATATATGATTAGTAAAAACATTCCACCTCTCTAATTCTCATCTTAACATATTGCTTTGCGCCCTCATCCCCCGAAACTTAAAATTAAAGTACTATTGTGATGATGTTAACATCTTTTCCATTATTTCCATTTCTGCTTATAACATTGAGGCCCCTGCTACACTAGCGTTTAAAACGTATAAAGCGTTCATTCGATAGATGGGAACAATGTACTGTTATTGCTAATGGAACTTATCTGCTGAAACTATCAAGAAACTGTATGTACTCAGTCTACTTGCTAGATCCTACAAACTAAAAAGGTTTCAGTATTGTTTATGAATAATCTTCATGATCCAATAATATTTTTACTTTCTATTTAGGGGATTTCAATGTACCCAGCACTGAATGGTTGGGTTCTCCTCTCATACCGGTCGAGGCAGTTAGGGAAACCAAGTCGGTGAGCATTCTTAACGATCTGGAACAATTGATTTTGGTACTTACATTAATCATATGCCGGATCGTCCTAACACAGATCCTGAATACTCTTAATCTGTGCTTCACCAGTAGTTCTTCTTATTGTAAATACGACTATGTTTTCCCAATCTCCAATCTTTCTACTTTGAGATATAATACAACCACACAGATTGGTCTAACTGAGATTATATCTTCTAACCAACTATTTTCGGTGCCAATTATATAATAATAAAAATAATTATCAACGTTGGGCATAATCAGGATCAGGACATAAAATAGCTTAATAATTTATTTTGCATGACATACTATTTTCGAGATGGATTTCAATAATGGTAAACTAGCAAAACACTCGCGATATTTAGGATAACATTTCAAGCATTCCATTTCATTTCCATTTAATTTTCAGCATTGACGCACTTACTTAAATTAAGTTCTATCATCCAATTATTTCGTGATAAAAAAAAGAGATTCTTCCATATTTTATCATTTACTTTTGCTACATGATAAATCTTGCTACGGTAGCCTCAAAGAAGCTGAGAGTTCTGTTCAGGCTGCTGGCAATAGTTTCTTCTGCATAACTAATCCAGTAATATAATGGTCATATGCCCTTGCTTGGAGTATTGCTCCCACAATTGGGAGAGGTGGCTCCAGATCCACAATTCATTTGATGTTCGAAACTAGGGGGTTGGAGTTTAACTGTGCTAAGTAGAGGACTAATCTCGATCAGACTGTCACATGCTCCCAATAAATACTTTAAAACTCCGCATTGACTTCTATACTATATGTCGTCGTGTCGGCACTTAATTACCATTGGCGCACTATCTCTTCGTTTCTATTACGTACTTAACAATAAGATGAGTGATCTTCATGTCAGGATTCGACCGCTCTCTGACTATCTCAGCATTTCATCACTCTAATTGCACGTCGTCAATATCCGTAGCACAAGGAGTCATAGCAGATTCCTTTAGGAAATCTTCTTGCTGAATTTTGCTGAGGATTGAAACCCTCAGACTTGCACATTGTGGTGCCTCCTTCTTTCTAGCCATTTCTGTTCTGGTGGAAACTTTTTCCATATTCCTGTTTTTTCTCCGAATGAATGATAACTGGTACAAATAATAGAGGAACGCTTTACGTCTACGCTCTATTTTGTAGTCTTCTGCTTTAAAGTAACTTACTTGTTATCGCTGACTCTATGTACTGTAGAAACATTTACTGTATAACCTTTGGTATCATTATAGATATGGTGGTCTTTATATATTTGTGTTGATTACTGAATCTCCTGTTGAAAAGTTTTGATGTCAATATTCTTACCACTTGATTTAAGCAGGTTGAAACAAAGAGAGTCCCTATGTCCCTTGCTTTTCAATGTAGTCAAAGTGAAATTGTTTATAGTTTGAAGTTATAAAGGATTTATAGTTCTTTTATTATATATTACGATTTTCTATTATTAAATTGGAGGTAACCATTATTTTTTTTATTAAACTTTTAAGTTATTCTTATCTCCTCATTTATTAATGAAGTTCCCAACATTAGAAGAGTGATTTTAAGTCTCTGAGTGGATTAGGGTTTTAAATTAATTTATAGATTATTATAACTATTCGGTTAATAAATTAGGAATATGGTATATTATTATTAGGTGATTATGGGGTATATTATTAAGTAGGACAAATAGGAATCTATTTTTGGATTTTTACAATCTTCCACACTTAAGTATGAAGTTTTAGGACAGGATTATGTTGTTTAAGTCGGTTCCTATTAAAATATTTTTAAGTAGATTATTGAATTTTCAAATATGACCACAGTGTCTCTTGAACGTATCTAAAAATAATGTCTTCGGATTAAATAAGTCATTTTTACTATTCATAATATTTGTTTATCAATATGAGACATTTAGAATATATGGCTGAAATTGTGACGTAATGGGTATACTCATCGTATACACCATCCTTTGATAAAGTGATTTTCATTTAATTATAAATAAATATATATAAGTTCCGAAATAGTGAGAAGTTCGTAAGAATGTTAAGTGATAACTGTCATAGATTCAGCCATGGATGGAGCGTAGGGATTATAAGGTAGACGATGGTCTGTATCGTGATACTGTAATTATTTGATTTAGACTCTATCCCTGGTTGTTTGCTCACATAGGTAAGAATGACAGGAATATTAATTAAGTCAGGTTGAGAGTTTATTATTATATTTTATTCAGTCTGACGTGCAGGAGGTATAAATATTTTGTCTATTATATTTAGCGTTCATTTAATTTAAAAATTAGTTAAAATAATTAGAATTATAAAATAATTAATTATTTAATATTTATAAATTTTAAATTAAATATTTATATATATATAATTAATCTATTTATTAATGTTTTATTAATTTAATTAGTTTATTATTATATCTATTAAACGTGTCCAAATATATTAATCGATTGCCACAATTCTGTTATCCTTTTAGTTGATAATGGGATATCTTAATTTGCATATAAGAATGATACTATATCTATTATTTCTTTTATTATTGATTGTTAACATGATTTATTGATTATAAATTCAATTTTTATTTAATTATTTTACTTATTATATATTTATTATTGATTCAGTTTATTCATTATTGATAAAATATTATTTATTTATTATTTAAAATTGTGTTACTCATACTTATTATTAGAAAGTGAGTTTGATATATTGTTATTGTAATATAATATATATTAGTATTGATATATTTATATATATATAAATATTATTATATTATATTATATTATATATAATTATATAATATTATATTATTATATATTATATTATTATATTAAAATTCTTATTTTTATTAAAATATTTAATATATTAATTATTAATTTATATTAACATATTATTAATATTATTATTATTAGATTATATTAATTATTATATTAATATTATACTATATATATTTATAATCATATATATTATAATTTTATGTATATTATATATAAATATTATATTATATAATTTATATATATTATATTATATTATATATTATAGCCCACCTCCAATGGTCTGAGGGCGTTTTCCCTCGCTCAATATAGACTCTTATGTCCTTGCTACGCGTTTAGTTGCAAGCAATAGTCACTCCAAAGGCTTGTATATATATAATATATTAATATATTTATATAGATTATATATATATTAATATATATTATATATATATATATTATATTATTTAATATATATATAATACTGTATATATGGTAAAATCTATACTATATATATATATATATATATATATTTATATATATATATATGAGTATATATATATATATATTATATATATATATATATTATAATATATTATATAATTATATTATATATATTACGGTATATATATATATAATTATATTATATTATTATATTATATAATATATATACATTATTATATAAATATAGTATGTATATATACTATGTTAATAAATAATTTATATTATATAGATATTGTTAAATGTTTGATGTTATTTAAATGATAAAATAATATTAATATATATTATATATTTAATTTTTATATATATATATATATATATATATATATAATTGTATATATATATTAATATATATTATATTTATTATATATATATATATCTATATATATAATTATATATATAATATATATATATTATAAGTTATATAATATATATATTATATTATATTATATATATATATTTTTGTTAACTATATATGGATATATTTATCTTTATGTAAATATATATTGATTATTATAATAATTATTTTTATTTATAAATTATATTTACTAATTTTGATATAAAATGATAAGATGGATATAATTATTAATTATTATATTAATTAATTAATTTAATATTATTATTATATTTTAATATTATTATTAATATTATTATTATTATAATATTGATATTATATATTTAAATTATAAATTTTATTATAAAAATATATAAAAATATATTTTATATTATTTATTATTAGAGATTTATTTTATAATATATAATTTTTAAATATTTAATTAATTCTATTATTTATATATTATAAATTGAAACAGTTATATATTATTAATTATTTATTATTATTATTATATTTTATATTTATATTATATATTTAAATTTATTATTAATTATTATATTATATTATTATATATATATATAGTATAATATATATATTATTATATGTATGATATAATACAATATTCATAAGTTATTTCAGATAATACTCACTGTAAAAAGAATAGACATATACAATTAATGTACATAAAATAGATACCACTACACTTAAGTAGCATTTATATAATCATATAAATGAAAGATGATGGCCACGACGCAATGGTTTGCATCTTAAACCAAATACATCATCACATTCGAGCACTCACATAACACATCCTCGAGAGTAACAATTAGTACTCTATATAAACAGTAATAGTCATAGATACTTTTGGATCTTCGTGTATACAGGAGTATCCGTGTTTTTTAGTTCCTATTACGAAATATCTTACCAATAAAGCTCAAACGCGACAGCTCGAAATGCTCCTAAGGATATAGAGGCATAATATTTAGGCTATAATACATGTCTATATTCTGTAATTAATACATTAATTGTATAAGCCGTACTAAAATAATAGAGACAGAAGTCTCGCTCAGAGTAGAATACGAATGAGAAAAGATGAATAAGTGAGAGATAAATGAGAGAAATGAAATAAAGAGTAAGAGTAAGAAGAGAGATAAATAGAGTAAAATAGAGAGAATAGAATAAATAAGATAAAGATAAAATAAGAGAAAGAAGATTGAAAGGGAAGGTAGAAGAGAATAGAGAATGAAAAGAGTAAGAGAGAGTTAAGTGTATGAATGATATAGAGTAATAAATGGAGAAGTAAGAAAGAAGGATGAGGAATGATTTAAAGAATGGAAATAGAATATATAAATAAGATGAATGATATATATAGTATATATTATGATATACAACTCAGTATGATGAAGATGAGTAGAGTAGATAATGATAAGAAGTAGTAATGAGTAATGAGTAGATAGAGAAGAAGAGTAAGTAAGAGATGATAGAAGGAGAGAGAGAGTAGTTAATAAGTAGTAAGTAAGAGTAGAGCCTATAAGAGAGATGATATAGTAAACGAGATAATTAAGTAAGAGATAAGAAAAAGGATATGAATATGTGAAGATGGAGATAGGGTGAGAGATGTAGAGGAGAGTAAAGAAAGAGCACATAGGCCACATCTCAACTAATTAAGACAAATATAGCTGCAGGCAAGAGAAAAACTAGCATATATACTCATAACAACTAAATATAATAATATATATGTTACTTAAGTATATATTAAGTATAATCATTATTTATTTTATTAAATATATATAGTATAGTACTATTAATAACTATATTATATATTAATATTACATATTATATACTATACGATAGTTATATGTAATATAGTTCATAAATATATATATAAATATATATTATTTATATATATAGATTATTATATATATTATATTTTTATTTATGTATATATCTACCTCTCACTATATTATTATATAATACTTATAGCTATATTATATATTTTATTATAATTATAGGTCATAATATATATATATATATATATATATATACTTTTTTCCCTATCCCTCATCCTATTCTTTGGGTTTTTTATTTATGAAGGCACATACTACTATATACATATATATATAATACTTATATAGTATATATATATATTATACTTTCTATAATATATATAGCCTACTTAATATATACTAGAGAGATAATTATGGCTATTTATATTATATATAAGCACTCATATTCTTATATCTCTGTAGCTCAGTATTGTACATAAGAAGTTGATTCTATCACTTATTTAAATGGCTATATAGAGATAGAATATATATAATGATATCAGGATATATAAAATTACAAACAAAAGGGAGAAAAAAAATACAAAGATCTAATTTCAAGATTTTTCTCAGATTTTTTTTTAAAAACTAAAAAAAATCTTTTTTTTATTTACATTCGGATTATATCAATGTTTTTTTAAGTCTCATTCTTCGGTTTTCTTTTAACTTTTGTTTTTTTTTTTTTAATTCCGTCATCAGTTTAAAATATGAAAAACCTCCCTTTTTAAATACCATGTTATGTTACATTTCTTTAACGAAAGGATATATTTAAAGAATTAGTTTAAAAGTTTATTCTACTTCCTGTTTTTAACGTGGGATTTTTGTTGTATTTAAAAACAAAAGCTAATTTCTGTTATATATAGTTATATTTTTCCATGAATACGTTTCAACAACACACACTACACAAACTAATCATCACACACTACTATGTCAGCTACAACTACCTACACACCAGAAACATGTTTCCTTTGGGGTTTGTTAATCAGCGCTCTCTGCGACGCGTCCATCGTTTTAAACCACTAACAGGACATTCCAGTTAATAAGATTACCTGTTAAATGTATTTAGAGACTAGATTCCCATCAGAATAATTATCACCATGCAAGAACAAATAATTGTTTATATATATATATAATCTATATTATTATATTATATATATTATTATATTATATATATATCATATATTATTATGTATACTTATATATATATTATATATATTATATATAATATATATTGGTTATGTATACTCTCTGTTGCTATAAATATTATATATGACAGGTTTCTTTTCATTAAAATCACTTTAACTAATTTAAAAATTAAAAATGTTTACAAAAACGAGCTTTCGCCATATAGGACGGCCTTCTTCAATGTATTGACTGACAAACAGCGTTCAATTGACTTGCTTCTGTGAGTTCATCTTGTGGTGGGTTGGTTTTCCAATAAACTTTTGTAATAAGGTGACATCTGCATAATTTGGTTTTGGATGGTATCTATTTTGTAATCTCTAGGGCAGCTGTTGTAATTGGGAAGATTGTATACACAAAATGCTTCTGTGATTTTTCTTTTATTGATGTCGTGTATGTTTCTGATGCTAGTCATATGTTGATATTTATTTGATGGTTTTGTGTTAATCTATGTGTGTGAGAGCGAAGTTTTTCATGATGTGTGTCAGGTCGTGGTTTGTGCTGGTATTTCTTGCGCTTAAAGTCTATTGTTTCACCCGTAATACTGTTATTTACAGTGGTTTGTATGGTATTTTGTTATAAGCAGAGGGATTTTATATTGTTTTGATATGGGGGTTTTAAGTACTGTTTGATTAAAATGTTGTTTGGAGGGATCATTGTTATGTTAAAGTAAATTGTTATAACGATTAATAGGCTTAAACTCATTAGTTATAGGTATATATATATAATATATATATATATATATATTATTATATATATATATTATATATTATATTATATATATAGTATTATAATATATATATATTAATAATGATATATAGATATATATATAATATATATATATATATTATATATATACTATATATATTATATATATATAATATTATATATATATAATAATATTAGTATATATATATATATATATTATATAATATAATATATAATATACATATACATATATAATAATATATATATATATATATATATATATATATAATATATATATATATTATATATATATATATATATATATATATATATATATATATAACTATATTATATATATATATATTATATATATATGATATATATATATATTATATATATATATAATTATATATATTATATAGTATACATATTATATATATATATATATTAAAGTCCCCATGCACATATAACTAATGCTTTAATTAAATGTCACAAATTTAAATTGTAATTAAAATTCAAAAACACAATATAACCATAAGCTTTCGCCTGAGACAATCACAGGCCTCTGTCAGATGGAGTTACATAGAATATACAAAAAATAAACCATAAATTTACAATGAAAATAATGTTGTTCAATTTCAGTGGTTTCTCCTTCTTCCTTTATATCCTTAATTGGCATCTCGATTTTAAAAGGTAGTTTTGTATAATTCAGTGTTATTTCCTCTTTCACGCATTTTATTAAATATCAGGTTAAATATATATTGTACGATTCATATTTTCCTCTTTACAACTGGTAGTTGTCTGTATTTTTAATGTTAGAAACGATTTTATATTCTTATTCTATAGTTAGTTGGGCAGAGTTCCGTATGGGCTGTTTAAAGCTGAATTAGGAGATGTGTTGATGAAGATCATTATTTATGTGTAAAACTCGTCTTAGCAGATCAGTTAGTTTCTCCGATTGTAACGGAGGTACAGTCAATAGCAAGGTAATTTTATTTTATTTTTTTTTTATTTTATTTTTTATACAGTTTGTCATCACACTCATCGGGTCAGTAGCCTATTCAGGGAGTGGGGGGTGTTTTGCAAGAAACTCAAACTTCATCCGCTAGCCCTAAATTCCGCAGAATGAGTCTACATTTCTGCAGGCTTAAGTGAGGTGAGATTAAATTTCAGAAAGGAATCAGGAGATGTTGGAAAGAGAGTTCCACATTGAACAGAGGTGGTCAGGAATTATGAAAGGAAGCACGTCAAGCCAACTAGTCTTGGGGAGTTCGATACATTTCTACATCAAACCTTGTGATATTCGTAGGGCGGTCGAAAGGTTATGTACGTCGCAGTGGTAAGTACCTCGATTAACCGCCGTTCTGCGAATACTCTTATTAGATAAACAGATAGAAATCACCCAATTACATCTCTGTCCACATAGATATTTGAGGGTCAATGTGAACTGGTTAAAGGTACAGAACATGTTTTATTAGCCCTTTTGTCTTTGACTTTCGACCTATTCCAAAAAGCCGGGTGTATATAATCTCAGATGCCCCCCCCCCCAGATTATTGTAGTTGAGCAGATTTATCTTCCATATCTATAGGCGGAATTTAATTGAATTAAATTAATTATATATTCCCTCTCCCTCTCTCTCTTCCTCCCTCTCTCCCTCTTTTTTGTTAATTATATAAATTCTTTTCATGCATTTCTTGGAGTAATTGATAAGTAATGATGTAGATAATAAGTTTTTCTCTATTACATGATACTTCTAATATAGTTCACATTGATATTACATTCCCTAATGTTTTACTTTTGGGACCTTTCTACTCTATAGCCATACAATGAGTTTGATGTAATTTGTAGGTTATTCTAATGACATTTATTTAAATATTATTTTATGTTTTATTTGATTTATATTATGAGTCAAATGGTATAGTTATTTAATTATATATTTGATATTAATACTCATAGAGAGATCACTCTGAGAATGTAATAACTTCCCATTAGAGACTATATGAGAAAGTAAAAGGATTCTTTTTTAGAGTATGAGGTAGATATTAATAGAAGTTTGGATTTCTTGGTTTTAGAACTTGAAAATTACATCACATAAAGGTTTGAGAATCGACTCGTTCATATCGCTGGTTGAATACTCTAAGAATATCAGCTCGATTGTAATAGAAACGAAATGAATGTCGAGTATTTGATATATGAAGGACAAATCTCACAAGTTTATAAAGAGTGGAGCAGAATTTGATAAATGAGTTTGTATATAGAATATATTTAAATGGTCGAGTCGACGGAGTATAGTAGTTAAGTCTC
>JABUQX010131422.1:0-7500 GCA_015478945.1 Trachelipus rathkii
TTTTTCCTTATTATATTTTTTTTATTATTTTTTCTTCTCAAATAAGAATTATTTGCATTTTTATACATAAAATTTGTGGGGCAGGAAAATTTTCACATAATTGTGCATCGAAATAGAAAATATATTCTATTGTCTGCGTGCGACAAATTTTAGAGCCTTAAGTTTGTAGCACTGTTTTGAAAAATGAGAAACGAAGCTACACGAAAACTTCTGCCATTTCCGTCAAAATGGAAAGTTTTCTCAAGACATTTAGAAGAATAATAATAAAAAAGATAAAAAAACAAAAAACAAAAAGAAGCTAAGATTATAAAGAAGTAAATATATTCCAAGACTTCAAAGGAACTCATTGATAAAATAATTTTTTTTTTTTTTTTTTTTTTTTTTTTTTTTTTTTTTTTTTTTTTTTTTTTTTTTTTTTTTTTTTTTTTTTTTTTTTTTTTTTTTGAAAAATTTTAAATTTAAGCGAAAAGTTAATTTGTTCTACTATTTATTTGCATTGATGTAAATTTTGATTACTTTGCTTCAAAGACTTAATTAAACTATATTTTATTTTATTTTTATTTTTTCTACATTTCAGTTTGCCATAATATTGTTTTATGAAGATTTTGTTGCTCTTTTTTGATGATTTAAAAATTTATGCTCCTAATTTGTGAAAAATAAATATCTATAATCGTCTTCTTAGAACAAATAACAAATTTCAACTAATTCTATAAGAATAAAAAAAATTTAAATTAATGAATAATTATTTATATTAATAATAATAAATATATCATAATAGAAATAATATAAATTAAAATTATGTATAATAATTAATAATGATGAATGTAAAAATGAATATATAATAATAATAATAATATAGAAAAAAGAATATCAAATATTAAAATGAAATATAAAATAATTAATAATAATAGATAATAATAATAATAAATTATAAATTAATGAATAATTGATATATACTAATAATAATTATTATATTTATTAGACATAAAAATTTGGATTAAGTATAAATTGAATACGTATATTATAATATATAGGTAATAATATTAATTGGGTGGTGATTAGATGATGATGATGGTATGATGATGATGTATTAAAAATAATAATTAATGAATGTATTTTTTTACATGTGCTTACTTATCTTTCTACGGGCATTTTGTACTCCTTTTCTAGGAGGACAATATAAAAGATCATTGAACAATGACTTATAACCCAATCAGAGCGTAAGATTACGTATAAAAATTAAATCCATTCTCTAATATTATCTTCCTAACGCAAAATTTCTGGGTGGCGAAGAACCGCTGGATTAAGGAGAGGAAGATTAAATAAAAACAGTAAAAATAGTATGAAGGAAGGGAGCTTCCACAAATAACAAGAAGTGGTTGTTGTCTGTTGGGTTAGCTCCTTCCATGCTTCCGAAACTATGCACTCTGTGTTTTATTTCTTTTTTTCGGGGAGTATAATGTTTTTTTTTTGTTTTGTTATTTTTCAACGAAGATATCGTGGCTTCAAGAAGTATTATGTCAGTCAGACTTGTCTAGTATCTGATTTCGAAATGTATTTGTTGTTCAATTCCGCTCGAGCATCCTGCAGTTGTAAGTACCTTAGAGAAGAAGTGAATGAATAGAGCGCCAAGTTCGTGTTTGTTTTTTTTTTTGTTTTGTTTTGTTTTTGCGCTGTTTGATATTTAGAGAGTCAAGGGGAGTTTCAGAAAGTTAGTGGGTACTAGTTTATAAAGTTCTTCTTAGCCTTAGTTCAACCTTATCCATAATAGTAAGTATGTGTGCCATCGGATACCTTTTAACCCAATATTGTGAGAACAGTACGTTTTCTGATACAGGAGCTGATTTTATTAGATTCCCTGAAAATAGGTTGTGATGGTATATGTAGCAGTTAGGAGTAGCCTTTATCAACTGATCTTTCGCAATTTTTTACAGTAGCCACCTTTACTGGCGCTACTTTTTTAGATGCTGCTTTTTTAGGTGCTGCTTTCGCAGATATCGTTTTTTTAATTTCCACCTCGTAACATTTCACTAACTATGTTCAGTTCTAATGAGTGTTTTTAATTGTGCTGTTAACAGGTTTGTTAGACGCTTCGGTAGTATTTTTTTTGTCCGGTCGGATTAAGGGATTAGGGAAGAGGTTTTGGGAGATTAGTTGTTTTGAGCGCGAGATATTTATATTAGTATATATTAGTAGTATATATTTATTATTGTATTATTATGGTATATTGATATTGATATATAGAGTATATTATAATGTTTATTTTTTATATTTATGTATTTTATATTTATTTATATAGATTATTTATATAGATTGAGTTTGTATAGGTATAGTAAATGTGAGGTAATATGGTATTATAGTATATATATTTATATTTGTAGTTTGAGCGGTAAGTTATATATATATTAGTGTTATAGGTGTTATTTATTTACGAGATGTATGTGTTTATATTTATATATAGGTTAGGTATATATTATATATATATATATTTTATATTTATGATAATTTTTTATAGTATATTTATATTTTATAGAGTTATTCTTCTGTAGTGATTATAGTAGTATTATATGGTTATATTTTGTATTTTTATATTTATTAAAAACTAATTATTTGAGGGACTGTATGAATGAACTTTTTATTTTTCTTTGATTTTACATATTCAGATTTGTTTTTTTTTAGTGTATAATTATTATTTGGTATTATTATATTTATTTTTTTATTTTTATTATATTTTTATTATATATTTTTGTGTATAAATGTTATATCTTTTTATTTGTATATATATTTTTATATGTTATTTATATTTTTTTTATTTTATTTTTTTATTTAGGTGTGTATTTTGGTTATAGTAAGTTATAACAGAATTTTTCAATTTTATAAATTGTACCAAGTGAAGGGAAAATTGTCTTGTGTCTCCATCTCTCTCATTTATTTCCATCGCTTCACCTATTCTAGGGTGGATTTGACTTCTCTCTGGCTCTTTTATCTCTCCGTCGTCGTTCTTTCTGTTCGTCTCTGCTTTCTCTTCGTCTCTATGTGCTCTTTCTCGCGGTTGTTTTCCTTTTTTTGTTCCTTCTCTGTTTTTGTTCTTCGCGTTGTTCCTTTCTGGGGATTAGCTTGTATCAGACGATATATGCCTTTCTTCATGTCCTAACTTATGGGTTATGGGATTATATTATAATTTTGTTTTCCTTCTGTTATTATTTATGTTCTTGTTATTATATTATTATTATTCTTATAATATATATATGTTATTATTTATGTATAGTAATTATTTTATTGATTATATATTATATATATTGTATTTATTATTTTTTTTATTTTAGTTGATGGAGTTTCTATATGTGTTGTATTGATTGTGGTTATTTTTGCAAGTAAAGTCTGTCTAAGAGTGGCCTATACCATGATTATTATAATTGCACACAGATTTTCCGCAAACGCGTTGCTCGTTAAAAACCTTCATAGGTTACCTTCTCTCTTTTACATTTTTATGAGTTTTATCTTTTCGTTTTTCCATGATGTATTTTCTATGCGCTTTTCGGTTTGCGATACCGGTTTGAAAGATCAATTTTTTTTTTTGCCTCAATTTTGTGGTTGAACGTAAACATGACTGTTGTCTTGTCTTTCTCAAGCTCGCATTTCGAAAATGTATAGATTCAACAATTCATTTTACTTCTGAGGTTGTTCAAGTTTTTAATCTTTCTTATCTTATTTTGCTGAATATTTATAAAGTATATTTATATATATAGGTTATATTTATATTTGTTATATATTAATATTATTAGTGGATAGTATGAAAGGGTTGTCGTGTGGGTTGTTTGTTTTTTGTTTGTGTGTTTTTTTTTTTGTTTTTTGTTTTTTTTTGTTTTGTTTTTATTTTTCGTTTTTTTTGTTTGTTTGTTTTTTTTTTTGTTTTTTTTTTTGGTTGGGTTTTTCTTTGTGTGTTTTTTTTGTGTGTTTTGTTTTTGTTTTTGTTTTTGTTTGTTTTTTTTTTGTGGTTGTTGGTTTGGTGTGGGGTGGGGTTGGGAGTGTGTTTGGGTGTTTTTTTTTTTTTTGGGATTGGTTGTGGTTTTGTTGTGTTGGTTGTTGGTTTTTTTGTTAGTGTGTGGGTTTGTTGTTTTTTGTTGGTGTTGGTTTGGGAGGGTGTATTTGTTTTTGTTGGGTGGTTTTTTTTTTTTTGTTTTTTTTAAGTAGTCCTTCGTACCTGAAAACTATATAATCATAAAATAGTTGATAGTATATTTTATTTTGATTTTATATATAATATTGTGGTGGGTAGTTTGTATATAGGTTTCGTTTGTATAGAGTTGATTATTTTACGATATAGGGGTTTGGTAGTATAATTTATTAGTATTGTTAATTATTTTATATATATATTATATAGTTATTATAGTGATATTTATATATATTATATATGGTGAGTAGTTAAGATATTGGTATATTTTATATATTATAAAATACCCTAGTATTTTATATTGTATTATATATATAATTATATTAGTATGATATGATATATATATATTTATATAGTTAATTTTTATTTATTTATTGTGTTTTATTGTTTGGAATTGTTAATTATTTTATAAGTATTATTTGATATATATATATAGTGATATTTTATTGTATGTTATGATTGTGTGAGTTATGATATGATATTAGTTTAGGGTTGGGTATATTTGATTATGTAGGATATAGTATTTATTATTTATTGTTTATATATTTATAATTGATTTTGCATTTATATTGTATTTATTATTTTATGTATATTATTTTATAGTATTATATAGGTGAGTATATATTATAACTTCAAAATAAAAGATATATGATAGTTTTTATAGTTTAGATATTTGGAACAGAGTATAGTTATAAGTTATTAGTTTTTTTAGTTTTTAAATTATGTTTTTAATTTATTTTGTTGATAGTATATTTATAATTTTTATTTGTTTTTTATAAATTTAAAAAAATTGTATTAAATTTTTAGTTATATAATAATAAATTTATTAGGTTTTGTAGTTTTGTATATAGTAAGACAATTTTATTGTTAGTTGATAGATATTTTATTAAATTTATCATATTGTATTATATTGTATTATATATAGTATTTAAGCTTATAATTAGGTTAGTTATTTTTATTTATTAGTATTGGTAGTAGTATATTGTGAAGTATAAGTAGATATAGTTGATTAATGTATTTTATATATAGTATAGTTTATATTATTTTTAGTTTAGTATTTTTGTCTTGTGAGAAAATGTAATAATATATTTTGATATTTATGTAGTTATTATTTAAGTGGGTTGTAGGGTATATAGTGATTATGATATATTGATGTAGTGATAGTAAGTATATAATATTTTGTTTAGTGAGTTTATAATGATATTGTGGTTGGTACATATAGTATTTTATTTAATTATAATTATGTATTTATGTTTTGTATTTGTATCGGTATTTATATTTTTTTTTAGTAGTAGTGAAGTAAGGTGATAGGTAAATTTTGTTTTGAGTGATTTTTAGTTTATTATTTATTGAGTATTATTTAGGTATGAGTTATGTGGTTATTATTATTTATGCCATAAACTAATATAGGTAGCATTAAGAAAAACTAATAACTATGATATGGAATTTCCTGTGGTATGAATATTTGTATGGAAAATTTATATTTTTTATGCTTTTATTTTTTTTTTTTTTAATATCTTATTCTTTAAAACTATAGTTAGGTAAAGAAAACTAAATAACATGATATGGAATCATGAGTATGAATATTTTGTAGGAAAAAAAGGATTTTTGTTGTATATTGCAAATAAACGTGAAGATAGTTTTTTAAGTCGTTATGAATTTTTTTTACTCATTTTTTAGTTTTGCTGTGACTGCAGATTGTGGTCTTAGTGCTGTGACAATTCTTAACCTTTCGTCCGGGCCTCCTCAGGAGGCTCGAGAGACCTGCCGAGTCTTTTTGTCAGTCCGTTGTTGTTCGGTTTACCCTGTTTTTTCTTTTTAGGTTAAAGAATAAAAGTAATCCTTTTTTATAATATTCAAATTTTCATATCCACTTGATCCCCAGGTATGTTATAGTTTCTTGTATCTTATCGGTAGTTTTTGGTTGATATTATATATAAAATCATGTTTTCGTATCTCTAATATTTGCTTTTGCCGTGCTGATTTCGGCATTTATTGTATTACTTTTCCTCAATGCTGAAGCGCGCTTTTATTTCAGTCCAATCCCAAAATTATAGGTAGCTCGTCTCTGATCTCTAAGCTATCTGTTATCCTATTGCCTTTTAACTGTATGTCTAATCTTAAAAGTCTTTGTAATTCTCTTCCCTTATTATTCTCTTCTTTTCCTCGGATAGATATAGCTATCTCATTCCCTTCTTTCTGATCGTCAGTATTTTCGACGTTCAAGATCAACTGGTGATCTTCCTTTTCTATCTCTATCTGATCTCTGGTCTTCTGCGCCTTTAAGGGATCTTATGTGAGATGTCCTGGTGTGGTGGCGTTCTTTGACAAATATCTAAATGGTTTTTGACAGGTAGGCGTGTCTGTCCGCTACTTTCCAAGCTATTTCCGGTGTTCCTTTGATTCCTCTCTTCTTGGCTTTCTTGTTACTTGCTAGTTCTTTTCTAGAATTTTCGTTCTTTAGCTCTTGTTTGATGGTGTTGCACCTCTTTATCTTCCCTCTTTGTCGTATTTATATTGTGGTGTTCCTCAGGGTTCTGTTTTTATCTCCCCAATCTTTATTCCTACTTTTTTCTATTTTAACGATCTTCTAGCTGCACTTTCTTTTATTACCTTTCTGTTCTTATCTTCTGAGCCACTTCGATTTCAATGTTGCTTTCCCTTGTGGTCTTTATCGATTGTTTGGGTTTATTATGTGTTTGAACTGTCGTTGAATTTGTAGTTAATAGTTGATACTATGGTCTGGAATAAGGTGTAATATTGATCTAAAGTGTCAATGGTGTTTCTTAGATGGTCATCAGTGGGGCTGTGTTATTGTGTGTGAGGAAGATTGTGTTTATAATAATGAAAGGAAGGAACGGATTAGAGAATTGCTTGATGTGAAAGAGAAAAAATGAAAAAGAGAAAATAAATGAAAAGTGCAGATGTTAACCGTGGTCATTGTGGTGAAGAGTTAATGGATGATAGTCGGTTGTTGAAGCGATGTAATAGTGGGTTGAGTGTTGCGTTGGGTGAATTCTGACCGGCTGGAATGATCCTTGAAGACATAAGTGGTTGTTAGTAGTTCTTATGTAAGGTAAAGTCTAATAAGGAGAGAGATTGTTGAGGTCTTGGTCAGAGGCGTACAAGAAAAAGGTTGGCATTATATAAGTTAGGTAAAGTGGCGGGGTTGTTTGTGAGGGGGTTAATAGGTTGTGGCCCACCTAGGCCAAAGGATGAACCATACATTCGACGAGGATGATCATGGAGTTTGAATTTGGTCTGTCCTCCCGTAGGCGTGCGTAGGGGATCTTTCTGAATTGTGCGACAGTTCCTCAATCTTAGAA
>JABUQX010131422.1:15000-17469 GCA_015478945.1 Trachelipus rathkii
CCAGATCGACAAGAACAGAATCGGAAAGCTGAAGACGAGAGGCACTCTAGAAGCAAAAGAGGGAGCAGATTTGAAGTAAGTAGAAGAGTGGAGAGTTGAGTCATCGACATAAGAGTGAACAGAGTTGGAAGTACAGCTGAGGAGATCGTTGATGAAAAGTAGGAATAAAGTTGGAGATAGAACTGAACCTTGCGGAACACCACAATTAACAGGAAAGGAGGAAGAGGTCGCTCCATCAACGAGTGTTGATATAGAGCGATCGGAGAGAAAAAACTAGACAAGAGTAAGCAAAGAGAAGGAGGAAAACCCAAAGGAGGGGAGCTTAGAGCAGTGACACGTGCCAAACCCGATCAAAAGCTTTTCATGCGCCACCACACAAGACTCCCCATGGTCCCTAAGGTCAGAAGACCATATCAGTTAGATAGGAGAGTATGTCACCAGTTGACCTCGAGCGACGAAAGCCATACTGATGATCTGAAAGAAGGGAATGAGACTCCAGATGATCCAGGAAATGAGAGTTAAGAAGAGTTTCAAAGATTTAGATAGAATACAAGTGGAGAGCTAGAGCGATAGTTGGAAGGATCAGAGCGGCTGCCTGAGATCGGTTGGACATATGCGCGCTTCTAACACGGAATAAGACATAGAGAAAAGAGTTGAACGAGGACAGGAGCCAGCTCAGAAGCACACCCCCTAAACAGTTAGGAATGCCATCCGGACCACTAGCCTTCCTGACGTTCATAGATCTCAGGATCCCATGCACACGATCATGCGTAATCACAGGTAAAGACATGGGAAACCTGAGAGGAGAAGGAGTAGAGGAGGGATGCCAGAATCGTCCAGGGTAGAGTTAGATGAAAAAAGGAGGCGAAGAGATTGGCCTTTTTTCAGAAGGAGAGTTAGCAACAGAACCGTCAGAGCGAATAAGGGGAGGAAAGGCAGATTTACAAAAGTTGTTAGAGATGTTTTTGGCAAATAAATTTTTATCAGTAGGAGAACCAAGAGTTTGTCGCACTTTCTTTTAGTGAAAGTGCGCTTAGCCTGTCGAATAGTATCCCTGCAACGATTCCGAGCAGAATGAAAATTAATAAGAGTGATAGGAGAATGAGAGTTTTTCCATGCCCGATATGCAATGTCTCTCTCTTGAATGGCGCGAGAACAAGCTCCATCGAACCATGGATTTTGGGGAGAAAAAGATTTAGTAAGAAGGAAATGAACCTGCTCATCCCATCGGTGATTAGGCCCCACCCTTTCAGCGGTGACCGAGGCATCCCCGAGTCAACAGTATTCATTCCAAGAGTAGTTAGCCAAAAACAACGCAATGCCCATTAGCCCGATTGAAGTGCCAGAAATTACGTTTAGGGCATGCTATAACTGCTGGAGAAAAAGTATTATAATTCAAAGCTACAAGATTGTGGTCAGAGTTACCAATAGGAGGAGAAATGGTGTATTTATAGCGAGAGGGAGTAGTTGTGAAACATAAGTTAAGCGTATTCAAGAATTGGTTAGGACGATCTGGAATATGTGTAGGTTCCTTAATTAACAGTTCCAGATAGTTAAGAATACTGAAGGTTTATATATATATATATATATATATATATATATATATATATATATATATATATATATATATATATATATATATATATATATAGATATATATATATATATATATATATATATATATATATATATTTATATTTATTATTATTAATATTAATATTATTATTATTATTATTATTATTATTATTATTATTATTATCATTATAATTATAAATATTATTATACGTAACTATTAGAAATATTATTACATATATATATTATTATTATTATTATTATTATTATTATTATTATTATATATTATTATTATATTATTATATATTATTATTATTATTATTATTATTATTATTATTATTATTATTATATTTATATTATCCATATATATATATTATTATTACATATATATATTATTATTATTATTATTATTATATATATATATACATATTATTATTATTATTATTATATATTATTATTATTATTATTATAGATATAACATATATTATATATTATTATATATATATTATTATTACATATTATATATATATATATATATTATTATATATATATATATATATAGGTATATATAAATATATATATATATATATATATATATTTTAACAAAACGTAACCTAACCTAGCCTCTACCTAGCTCTACTCAGAAACGTGAGATTAGGTTAAGTTTTTGTTGAGGTCATTAGGTTTCTCTAATGAAAACAAGAAAACTAAAACTTAATCTTCCTAGACTAGCCTCTACTGAAAGCAATTACTACTAACGCCTGCGGAGACTGTCTCGATCGACGTTGCATTGAACCTACTCCTAACCCTATATGGAGCGCACGAAAAACGCGATAGCGTATCACGATAAATGCGAAACGGTTAAACACCCAAATTCCGATCTGAACGAAGTACAAC
>JABUQX010131423.1:5000-30000 GCA_015478945.1 Trachelipus rathkii
CCATATACAAATTGAATAACCTAAGTATAAAGATATAAAGGCTATCCTTGACATGATAGGCTGCCAATTTTAAAGCAAATCACTTTCAACTCCATATATTCTTACACACGCTCTTTAGTTATCATCATATACTTTTGATTCCATTCCGAAGCTACCACCAACACCATATATCAATAACACCTGCCATAGAGCTTCCACATTAATCATTTTATACGCCTGTTTGCAAATACAAAAACCTAAATACAATTTATTCTTCTACTCCCTCATTTTCCAATTGCTTTTCAATGTAAAGATTTGATCCAAACAATCCTTTACCACTTCTAAAGCCACCTTGTTCTTCGCCAATCAGTCCTTCAGTCACTGACGCATTCTTTCTACCAAAATATAAGTATATATATCTTCCCTACTACAAATAAACTAATTTCCTATAATTCCTACAGTTACCCCATATAAGGATACATTACTGCTCTCCAATTCATCGGGAACTATGCTTCCATAAACATTTCTGCTGCTAATAACTTCCAAATCTAATCACCATCTCGCCTCCGTTCTGATCATTTCACCGGTACTCTATCTATACCCATCAGATTTACCACTTCCAACTTTCATGCTCTACACATTACCTCCTCCTAACCTAATGACCTCATGCCCAAAATACCTATTTCTTCTTGCACCATCAAATCCACACACATTCACTATCATCACACTGCCAGTGGTATATTTCGAAGTGTTCCCACCACACTCTAGCCACATTCATCTCATCAGTTACGAAAGCACCATCCCTATTCATTATTCTATGCAAATTCCCCTTATTCCTTTTTATATATATATATATATATATATATATATATGTATATATATATATAGCATATATATATATATATATATATATATATATATATATATATAGTAGATATATATATATATATATATATATATATATATATATATATATATATATATATATATATATATATATATATTTTAGTTATTTGACCTTTTTTTTATTTTTTAATGTTATATTTTTATTTTACAAATCTATTCATGAATCTAATGTGTTTCAGAGAATAAGCTTATTTTGCTTTAGATTTTTAATAAAAGAATAAGCTTATATAAGCTACCTTTAAACTTAACTTTTAACACCAATCTTAAATGTTTATCACCAATATTATTTGTAAAAGGATACTAAATGGGTAACTATTTTATTATTATTATTATTATCATATTTTATTATTATTATTATCATTATTATATTATTATTATTAATCTCACTATTCTTATTCTCATTATTATTATTATTATCATTGATATGATTATTGTTATTATTAATTATTATCATTGTTACCATCATTATTATTATTATTATTATCATTATTATTATTATTATTATTATTATTATTATTATTATTATTATTATTATTATTATTATTATTATTATTATTATATTATTATTATTTTGTTATTATTTTATTAATAATATAGATACTAATAATGGTTTGTTCCGTAGGTTCCTGCTCTGTTTATCTTGCAGTCCAGAATAAAGTTTGTGTAGAAGATCTTGGTATATAATTCATCCTTGAACACATCGTCGAGAACTTTGAATTATAATTAAATTTAAATTTATATCTATAAACATATCTTATTGTATCTGTGTAAGCTTACATATCTTATTGTTCTGCTGTAAGGTTACAAGTTAAATTGAAGTTTATGCTCTTAAATCTATTAACCTGCATAATAAAAATTATTTTTGTAAGTGACAAAACCAGTCACTACAATTGGTTACCGCTGGAGTGACATTCGTCCATCTCATTTTTTGTATAATAATATTAATCTTATTGTTTATATATTTTTTACATTATTTTTGTTTATATTTTCATTTTTATTCCAATTTTATTTCTATTTTATTAGGAACCCATTTAGCATCTTTAATTTGAAATATAATTGTATTTATTTTTTTTCCATTATGTCTACTACTACTGTTACTACCCTACTACTACTACTACTACTACTACTATTGTTACTGCTCCTACTACTATTACTATTACCTCTAATATATTATCTGATTCTGTTCCTACTTCTTCGAACATATTCCCTCTCCTTTCTTCATCTCCAAATTTATCTTATCCTCCACCTTTGTATGATCCACAACAACAATATCTGTTACAGCAATCGCTGAATCAACAATTATTGATGTCTCAACATCAACAAAACCTACATCAGCAGAGTACTCCACCGCCGCCTCCTCTTTCTGCAACTATGCCGGTGACTACCTGGCCTATGTCGCGTGTTCCTCGTCTGACCCCACCTCAATTTCGGAGAGATGATGTGGATTTTACGATTCAGCAATTTGACATTTTCCTTGCTTCCCTTCCCACAGAATTTGATAGGGCAAATGCTTTTCTGCTCTCCATTCCTTATGAAGTTCAGAAATCAATCCCTAATCTTTTACTTTCAATCAGCTCCTCTCTCACTCCTTATTCTACTCTTTGTGAATTATTGCGTCGCCATCTTTCTCCTTCTGATGCTACCCGTTTTCACGAATTGTTAAAACATGAAGTGTTGGGTGATCGTCTTCCTTCACAGCTTCTTACCCGTATGCTCTCTATTTCTGGTCCCCTTGCTGATAGTAATCAATCTCTTCTTCGCACTCTCTTCCTGGACCGTCTTCCTGCCTTTGTTAGTAAAAAAGGAAAAGGGTATTGTTTCCCCTTCTACTTCTCCTTACGCTTCTCCGCTTCACATTGTTAAAAAAGGGCCAGATTCTTTTCGTTTTGTTGGGGACTACAGATTACTAAATTCTAAAACTGTTGCTGATACTTATTCTATTCCTCACCTTCATGATTTTACTTCTTCTCTAAATGGATGCACCATTTTTTCTTCTCTTGACTTAAAATCTGCCTTCCTTCAAATTCCTGTTAATCCTAATGATCGTCCTAAAACTTGTATTGCAACTCCTTTTGGCAATTTTATGTATAACTTTATGCCATTTGGTCTTCGTAATGCCAGTGCTACTTTTCAACGTTTGATAGATCATGTTTTACGTGGTTTACCCTTTGTATATGCTTACATTGATGATCTATTAGTTGCTTCTCGTTCTCCGGAGGAGCATCTTTCTCATCTTCGTACTGTTTTCTCTCGTTTATCTCAAGCTGGTCTTCGTTTAAATTTCGAGAAATGCATTTTGGGTGCTGCTTCTCTTCATTTTCTTGGCCATAAAATTTCTTCTTCTGGTCTTTCTCCACTACCTGATCGTGTTTCTGCTATTCGTGATTATCCTCTTCCTACCACTCAGAAAGATCTTCGTGCTTACCTAGGTCTCCTTAATTTTTATCGTCGTTTCCTTCCCAAGGCTGCTGCCATATTAGCTCCAGTTACTGCTTTGCTTGTTCAAGGTCGTCGGGGCAGCTCGACAATGGTTAATTGGACTGATGCTGCTTGTGAGGCTTTTGAACAGAGCAAAACTCTATTGGTCAACAACACTCTTCTTGTTTTTCCTGAACACGGTGCTGAAACTCGCCTATTTGTAGACGCCAGTGATTATGCTGTTGGATATTCATTAGAGCAACTGCAAAATGGTGCTTGGCTTCCTCTCGCTTTTTATTCTCAGAAACTTCCTCCTGCTGTCACTCGCTATAGTACTTTTGGTCGTGAGCTATTTGCTGTATATTCTTCAATTAAATACTTTAGATATTTTCTTGAAGGTCGTCAGTTTTATGTTCTCACGGATCATAAACCACTCACTTCTGCTATTACTTCTGTTTCTTTACACTATTCTCCTCGTGAATTTCGTCATCTTGATTTTATTGCCCAATTTACTACTGATCTTCGTCACATTCCTGGTCGTGATAACTCTAGTGCTGATGCTTTATCTCGTATCCAGGTAAATGCGGTTATGCCTTTGCCTACATTAGACTACTCTGCTATGTCGGTTGCTCAAATGGGGGAGGATCTTATTCTTCCTGCTGATACTTCTATCAAACTTCAAACTCTTTCTTTACCTGATTCTACTGTTCCTTTAATTTGTGACATTTCTACTGGCAGAGTTCGTCCTTTTGTTCCTTCTGCTTTTCGAAAACAGGTTTTTCTTACCCTTCATTCTCTTTCTCATCCTGGTATTCGTGGTTCTCAAAAACTTTTATCCTCTCGTTTTTTTTTGGCCTAACATGCATACTGACATCTCGTTTTGGGCTCGTTCATGTATTGCTTGTCAAAAAACCAAAGTTCATAGACATACTAAACCTCCTTTAGGTTCATTTCCTTTACCCTCTTGTCGTTTTGATCGTCTTCATCTAGATCTTTGCGGCCCTCTTCCGCCTTCGCGTGGGTGTACTTATTTATTGACTATGGTTGAAGTTATTCCTCTTTCTTCTCCTACTGCGGAAAATATTGCTACGGCTTTTCTTACTAATTGGGTGGCTCGTTTTGGTGTTCCTTCCTCTATTGTCACTGATAATGGCCCACAATTTCGTTCCCATCTTTGGCGTGATTTCTTATCTCTCCTTGGTATTGAAAAAATCCATTCCAGTACTTATCACCCTCAAGGAAATTCTTATGTCGAGCGCCTTCATCGCCAATTAAAGGCTGCTTTGCGCTGCTCCCCTAATCCGCAACATTGGGTGGAGAATCTTCCTCTGGTTTTGCTTGGTCTTCGGTCTTCGGTTAAGGAAGATTTGAAATCTTCTGCAGCTGAACTAGTCTATGGTTCACCCTTGCGTCTTCCTGGTGAATTTTTTTCTTCTTCTTCTATTGACCTTCCTTTTCCGGATTATCCTTCTTTTCTCTCTAAGCTTCGTTCTATTGTTTCTTCTTTTCTTCCTTCTCCTGCTCGTTCCCAATCTACTGCTGTTTATTTACCCAAGAATTTAGATTCTGCTACTCATGTATTTCTTCGTCATGACTCTCATCGTTTTCCTTTACAACCTTCTTATACTGGTCCTTATCTTGTTCTTCGTCGCCGACCTCATTTTTTCACAATTCAAAATGGGAATCGTGTTGAAAATGTTTCGGTTGAACGTATTAAACCTGCTTTCCTTGACTCTTCTGATTCTGATCTTTCTGATAATCTGTTGCACGATAATTCTTTTGTCCTTGATGATTCTTCTTTTTATAGTTTGGATGATGATTCTGACATTGGCTCTTCCTCCTTTTTTCCATCTTTTCCTTCACGAATTGTTCCTGTGTCTTCCTCTCCATTACATGAGACTGTTGTGGTTACTACTACAGTTCCACCTTCTGTTACTCCTGCTAGTCCTTCTAGTACCGCCACTGCTTCTTCTTCTGTTTCTCATCACCTGCCTTCTTTGTCTTTTCCTCCTCCGATTTTACCTCCTGTCCTCGATTTTGCTTTACCTCCTGATATTTTACCTTTTCCTCCTGACGTTCCCTCTTGTGAGGTTTCCTCTTCTGTGTCTGTTTCTTCTCCTTCTCCTTCTCTTATATCTCATGCTTCGCCTGCTATAGTTCCTTCTACCTCGAGATTTGGGCGTCCGCTGTTGAAGCCAGTACGTTTCCAGTCTTCTTGAGAGGGAAGGTATCTGTAGTTACCCTATTTTTATTTTTTAATATGTTATATTTTTATTTTACAAATCTATTCATGAATCTAATGTGTTTCAGAGAATAAGCTTATTTTGCTTTAGATTTTTAATAAAAGAATAAGCTTATATAAGCTACCTTTAAACTTAACTTTTAACACCAATCTTAAATGTTTATCACCAATATTATTTGTAAAAGGATACTAAATGGGTAACTATTTTATTATTATTATTATTATCATTATTTTTATTATTATTATTATTATTATCATTATTATTATTATTATTAATCTCACTATTCTTATTCTCATTATTATTATTATTATCATTGATATGATTATTGTTATTATTAATTATTATCATTGTTACCATCATTATTATTATTATTATTATTATTATTATTATTATTATTATTATTATTATTATTATTATTATTATTATCATTACTATTATTTTGTTATTATTTTATTAATAATATAGATACTAATAATGGTTTGTTCCGTAGGTTCCTGCTCTGTTTATCTTGCAGTCCAGAATAAAGTTTGTGTAGAAGATCTTGGTATATAATTCATCCTTGAACACATCGTCGAGAACTTTGAATTATAATTAAATTTAAATTTATATCTATAAACATATCTTATTGTATCTGTGTAAGCTTACATATCTTATTGTTCTGCTGTAAGGTTACAAGTTAAATTGAAGTTTATGCTCTTAAATCTATTAACCTGCATAATAAAATTATTTTTGTAAGTGACAAAACCAGTCACTACAATATATATATATATATATATAGTATATATAAAAAAAATATATATATATATATATATATATATATATATATATATATATATATATATATATATATATATATATATATATATATATATATATATATATATATATATAAAAAACATTTTTAGTTTGATAGGGGTGGTTAATTGGCTATCAACATTCAAAGAA
Source organism: Trachelipus rathkii (assembly GCA_015478945.1). Classification (NCBI taxonomy): domain Eukaryota; kingdom Metazoa; phylum Arthropoda; class Malacostraca; order Isopoda; family Trachelipodidae; genus Trachelipus; species Trachelipus rathkii. The sequence continues at coordinate 11,492 of JABUQX010131423.1, forward strand.
AGTCGAACAAAATGTAACGGACTAAAAAGTAACGGAGAAAAAATAACGGAACTTATTCGGAGCGTTACATGAAAGAAAAAGTAACGAGTCCGTTACTCCGTTACTCAAAAGACTAGTTCCGTTAGTAACGGAGAAACTTAGTAACGGATCGTGCCCTCTCTGTTGTATATATATATATATATATATATATATATATATATATATATATATATATATATATATATATATATATATATATAGCAGCATATATATATAGTGTATATATATATATATATATATATATATATATATATATATATATATATATATATATATATATATATATAATGGTCCTCGCTTAATAATAATCTTGGTATCTATAATTTCAATATTACAGGAGTATCATGACACTTCTATGACGTAACACTCTTCACACTCACTTATATTTACTCTACGTTTTGGTAAGCATACTTTAACTTTCAGAAGGCAAGTAGAAATCAAATATTCTGAAAACTAGTAAGTACAGTAGCACCTCGCAAAACGGCTAACAATTGTTTAACGGCGTTTCTAGTTTAACTTCTCAGTGTTGTGGAAGGAAATGTATGCACGAACGAACAGACGCTGTCAAACTGCATTGCAGCGTTTTGCGATGCATGCGATCAGCGTCTGTTTATAAAAGTCTTTACGTTCTTCATCTACATCGCAATTTTCGAAATTTATGCTGTATAATTGGACTGATGAGTGTCCAAAGGAATTTCAAGAGACAAATTCGATCTTAAGTTAGAAAATTCCTTAGACTGCGGGATACCGGCTACAATGATGGCCTTTGAAAAATATATGATAGATCCGAAACTTTGGAAGATTGTCAAAGTTACGCTGTCACAGCAAATGCCATTGCATGTTATAAGCAACTTCTACTCGAGAAGAAGAGGTACTCTATGAGACAGACTTCTTTGTTGTCATTCTTCAATAGAGCATCATCGCAACATTTCACTGAAACGTTTGGCCTACCATCAACTTCAGACTTCTATATACACCAACTACATCACTATCACCGTCTAAAAAGCGAAGGCGGTTGTTTGTAAATTCAGGTGATGAAGATTTGCCAACATCCATTGTACGGTCGGACGAAGAAGTGGCATCCTCAAAATAAAAATATTTGTATTTAAAATTTTATATTTCTATTTCTTTTCAATTGTAAATCATGTACTGTATGTACTAAATATATATTTAAACTTAAACATTGTGTAAATTTCCCTTTCTATCATTGTTTTATAGTTATTGTTATTGCACACTTAATATATATTAGTACATAGTACGTAGTTTTGCTTGCAGGCACTCGCGAGGCACAAAAAAGCCTTAATTCACTTACCGGCGTTTTTCACTTAACGGCGAGGGTCAGGTCCCAATTACGCCGTTATTGCGAGGTACTACTGTACTCTAAATTTGGAGGTTGCATTAGGTTCGTCTTCCATAACAAATCACTTTTTAAAAAGAAATTTTGAACAATATATTAATCAGCAAATTAACATACAAAAATTTCAGTAATAAAAAGGAAACAAATGACGAAATTTAAATTACGGACTTACCTTGCTGTATAACCAAGGAATAAGAATACCAAGTTGTATCGAAAAATATGTCGAAGTGATTTTTAGGGGTTAGGTACTCTTAGCTTTCTCTAGGAGTGTTGTACTATGGCAGCCTAGATTTATTTTTTGTTGTTTTCTTCTTCAAAAGCCTAAAATAACTTTTTTGTAAACCCGGAATTTCACAAGAATTTTTTTCAAAATAAATATTTTTGGGTTAAATGGTATCAGTGTCAAGAAATGCCACTTACATAAAAGTTTCAAGTGTCATTACTTTCTTCCTCAACAGGTGGAGAAATATGATCTTCAAATTTTACCCAAAATCTGGTCTATTACAAAATCTATAGACTAATACTTCTCCACAATATTGTTACTGCTAGACCTAAATTAGATGATATCAGACCCGTCTTCTCGTTCACAGGAAAACCTGAAAGGCAAATTAATGCAGCTTATTTGAAACTTAAATATTTAAAGGTGTTCAGCTTATCTCTCAGCCCTCCCAGAATTCTACAAAAGGACATCAAAAAGGATCAAGAAACAAGGGAAGTAACTATTTAAGCAACATCATTTTCTTAAAAATAAGTGTAGATTCTTATCGAGGTAAATAAATGACGGTCTATTGAACTTTAGGGTAGCAAATTTCCGGTAGTAGGTAGGCTGAATTAATTCTCCAAAACTCCAAGTAATTTATCATTTGAAAATATAATCTCATCCAATGATCAAAACAATAAACACATTTATATAATCCAGAAAGGAACTAACCACAGTTCAGTATTACTAGATTTGCGAATAAATGTCATTACCTCCTTAATCAATTATGGTTCCATGCTATTTGCTTTGGTATTTAAAGGAAATGATAATAATAATAATAATAATAATAATAATAATAATAATAATAATAATAATAATAATAATAATAATATTCTTTCTCTTCATCTACCTTTTTCTCCCCAAGACTGGGGTAAGGTGCGTACATGCATCGGAAAAGAAAAGCAGAAGAAGAATGACTAAAAGTCGAAAAGAAAGCCCAGCCTTACCGCCCCCTCTGTACCATAAATTAGTAAGAACTCGTCGCAATCAGAAAATCCACCCTAGAGTTTCACGGGACCGCGACGGACCCCACTATGGTTCATCATAAATGAAAGGGACGGTTCATCTTTGGCCCACCTTCGCCATAACTTACTCCTCACAAAACCCATGGCAAAATCTCGGATGATGCTTCTTTCGACACGTGGTGCCTCTGCCAAACTCACCATACATTTCTCTCCTTCTCTCCTTCAAATATTCGTTTACTGACTCAATCCACTTTTTCTTCAGCTCTCCCAGCCGGTCGGTTCCCAAAACACTCGCCACTATACATCCTGCTAAGGCTTAACCACAACCGACTTATCATTCATCCTTTCCACATGACCAAACCATCTCAACATATTTATTCTCGCGTTTAACCTTAGATCCTCCCACTACGCGCAACTTCTAATACGTTCATTCCTCATTTTATCAATTTTCTCTCACACCTAGCACGCCCCTTAAGATTTCCATCTGAACACATTGAACTTAGATCTATACTTCTTATTCCAGACCATAGTCTCACTGTTTCTACAATAACACAGGTAACAACACATACCCCTCACAAGAGTTCCTAGCGCACTCGATACTAGTCCTTTTTACATCTCATCAATGATTTAATTGCAACTTTCCTGCCATTCAAACTTTCCTACTACACTCTGCATCATCTGTTCCTTTTTTAATTCAACATATATCCTAAACATTAAATCAGACACTTGTTCCAGCTGCTCACCATCATCTAAAATAACTTCACACTGAGGACTGTCCTCACTCACAAACCATAACCTTACTCTTATCTACGTTTACATTTTAAACCTTCCCTTTACACACTCCAGCCAAATCTCTATCAACCCTCTTCCCAAAACCTCCCTCAGATTCGACATTAACAAACCAAATCATCCGCATACAATAGGTAGGGCACCCTCCACTCTCTCTCACATTCTCCATTCTAACACCATTTCCTGCCACCCCCACCTCTAATTCTTTTTCTTTCATAACCACATCCATACAAATTGAATAACCAAGGAGACATAACACAACCCTTTCTCACTCCAAATATTAAACCAATCACTTGACACCATTTATTCTTTATTACACACGCTTCACTATCATACATACTTTTGATTCCATGTCAAAGTAATAATAATAATAATAATGTCGAATAATGATAATAATAATAATAATAAATAAATTGTAATAATTATAATAATAATAATAATAATAATAATAATAATAATAATAATCTGCACAATATTAACAGTAATGATGAGGTGTTAGTGAATGTGTGTGGGTTTGATGGTACAAGAAGGAATTGATATTTTGATGATGAGGCCATTAGTAAGGAGGAGGTTAATAGGTAGGGTGAGAAAGTTGAATGGTAAATCTGCAGGTATAGATGAAATTACTGGTGAAATGATCAAGAGCGGAGGCGAGATGGTGATTGATTGGATTTGGAAGTTGTGTAATAAAGCGTTTATGGAGGGTATAGTTCCAAGCGGGATTGGAGGAGAGCGGTAATAGTACCCTTGTATAAGGGTAAGGGAGAAAAGGGGAACTGTAGAAATTATAGGGGAATTAAGTTTATTGAGTGTTGTAGGGAAGGTGTATATGCTGGTATTTTGGTCGAAAGAGTGCGTCGAGGACTAGAGGGATCTACTTCGTGAAGAACAAGGTACTTAGGGAGGTAGAGGATGTGTGATCAAATCTACATTGAAACAAAATGATTGAGAAAATGAGGTGGGAGAAGAAGAATAAATTGTATTTAGGTTTTATGGATTTGCAAATGGGTATGCTGAGATAGAGTTAATGGAAGCTCTATGGCAGGTGGTAGTGATATATGGTGTTGGTGGTAGGCTTCGAATGGAATCAAAGTATGTATGACGATAGTGAAGCGTGTAAGAATAAATGGTGTCAATGGTGATTAGTTTAGGATTAATAGCGGAGAGTGAGACGGGGTTGTGTTATGTCTCCTTGGTTATTCAATTTTGTATATATGGATGGGGTTATGAAAGAATTGAGGTGGGGATGGCGGGAAATGGTGTTAGAATGGTGGAGAATGGAGTTGGAGTGGAGTTGTTCACCTTGATATATGCGGATGATTTGCCCTGTGTGGCGTGAATCTGGAAGAGAGAGTTTGAGAGATTGATATGAGATTTGGCAGGGTGTGCAGGAGAGGGGCTTGAAACGTGGATAAGAGTAAGGTTATGGTTAGAGTGAGGACACTCCTCAGTGTGAAGTTATGTTAGATGGTGAGCAGCTAGAACAAGTGTCTGAGTTTAATATTTAGGGTATATGTTGGATGAGAAGGGAATATGCAGATGTAGAGTGTAGTAGGAAAGTTGTGAATGGCAGGAAGGTGGCTGGTGCAATTAAATCGTTGGTGAATGCAAAGGGACTAAGTCTTGAGTGTGCTAGGGTCTTACATGAGGGTATGTTGTTACCTGTGTTATTGTATGGTAGTGAGACTTTGGTCTGAATAAGAAGTATAGATCTAAAGTTCAATGTGTTCATTAGATGGACAATCTTAGGGGTGTGCTAGTGTGAGAAGAATTGATAAAGAGAGGGATTAACGTTTTAGAGAATTGTGTGTGGTGTGGAAGAAAGGGCAATGAGAGAATAAATGAAAAAGTATGTTGAGATGGTTTTGTCATGTGGAAAGGATGAATGATAGTCGGTTGGTTAAGCGGATGTATAGTGGTGAGTGTGTTGGGAACCGACCGGCTGGGAGACCGAAGAGAAAGTGGATTGAGTCGGTGAACGAATGTTTGAGGAGAGAATGTGAGTTTGGCAGAGGCGAGAATAAAGGTGCATGATAGGAGAGAATGGCGGGGTTTTTGTATGGGGGAAAGATGCTGGTTGTGGCCCACCTGGGGGCCAGGTATGTCCCCACATTGATGATTTAATTATAGTGAGGGTCCGTCACGGTCCCATGATGCTCTAGGGTGGATTTTCTGTCTGTGACGAGCTCTCACTAATTAATGGTACAGAGGGGGCGGTAAGGCTGGGCTTTCTTTTCGACGTTTGTCATGTTCTCCTACTGCTTTTCTTTTCCGATGCTTGTACAGCACCTTACCCCCAATCTAATAATAATAATAATAATAATAATAATAATAATAATAATAATAATATAATAATAATAATAATAATAATAATAATAATAATAATAATAATAATAATAATAATAATAATAACTAACAAAAACAATAACAACAACTACAACTACCACCTTGCGCTACCCAACAGCTCTCGAGAACGTTTCTTGATCGAAACTTGGGAGAAATTTTCAACCTTAAAAACGCGTTTTTGTTTTTTTTTTTAAGAAAAACTTTAGTAGTCACCCGATGATGTAGCTGCTAAAAATATCACGAAAGACACTAGGTCATCTTAAGAGTTTTGGACGAGTTCCCTGACTTACCAGAAAGTGTGAACCCTGAATTTGTCATCCAAGGATAGAAAATCGACAAAACTATCAAGAGAAAAGCTTTTGTAACTCTATTATCATTATTATTTAAGAGATGATTATAAAAGGATTTTTCCATTAATTATAGCTACTAGATTTTAGGGAAAAAAAATTTTAACACTGAAAATAAATTAATTTCGGCAATATGTTTTTAATAAAAAATCAATCATGCTAACGATGTATCATCCTAATTAGTAATTCCACAGAAAAGTTTCCCCCAGGTCATAAATCGAACACCTTGTCAACAGCGTCGCTATTAGACACGTAAAGGAGACCTCCCACTGGTGTGATCAAGGACAACCCAGCGGAATGCCAGATGGCCTCTGTAAAATTCCAAGCACCATTTTATGGGTTTAAACTAGTAATTTATACCATAATTAATATTAATTATTATTGTATAGGTGAGGAATCTGAATGAAAATTAATTACAAAAACAATTTATTCCGAGGTAGTTTTAAATTAAACTAAGTCTTTCCACATTTATGGAATGACAAGAAATATTTGGATAAATTACTTTGTACAATTTTTATTTAATATCAGTGTAAGAGAAACAAAAAGTGTCAAAAGACCCTTGACCTTTGAGACGTTTTAAAAATAAAAAAAATAAAAAAAAGCGGAAGAATTTTGGAGAGCTATCAAGTTTAGTTCTCTCTCTAACTTGTTATTGAAATATATATAATAGAACCAAAATTTTTGCTTCGTATACTATTTCGATAAAGATAGTTACTTTATAATATTTTACATCACAATTGAGAATGCATAATAGTTTTTTCACAGGACCTGGAAAGTTTGGGTGAGATGTAATATTTATTGCACAATTGAAACCAACATTCATTCTTTCGATGTTATTCCTTCAAGGATCGAATCTATTTACCGACCTATGTTGTGCGTGTGTGTGTGTGTGTGTAGATTGAGTGAGAATTCCCTTCTCCATTCTATGACTCTCTATACACAAATATTATAAACACACATCCTCCTCCACATAAAACGAACTTAAAACATTTGGCGGATGCTAAAAGTTTCCCCAAAGTTACTAAATACTGCTTTCTTATAGGTCTTTTTTGGGAGCAGATTTGTCAGTGGGTGGGCTGCCTTCCACTAAAATATCAATACTGGCGCAGGACTTCCAAACAAGTGCTCCTTGGAGCATCAAGGGTTTTTTCAAGCTTTATTCTCAAAATTTGTTTAAACTGTCAAATTTTCTAGATGTCTGCAACGATTTATTTCTCTTTTACAGGCACACAAGTGTTTTTGAAATATAATTCCTGGCAGCTTAACAAATACATTTTCTGTCACAGGTATCCAATATATATCAAAAAGTTGAAAAAACATTCTCCGAAGCATTCCTTGACATTTTCTCCCCAACTTAATGGTCTCACTTAAAAATTTTCTTTTAAAACATAACTCAGATGGCCTAAAAATCCAGCAATAAATATTACTCTTCCCTTCTATATCGATCTTCAGATACTATAACATATGCTATGGATCATTCTCATACCCCTGGTTGCAACTAAAGAAAAAGCTTAAAACTTTTAACATCTTCGAAAATGTACAACTCTGATTTCATCCATTCTCCCATTATTATGAAGTTTTGTATCTAGTGATTATTATTGGAATAATACAACGTCTCTCATTTAAAACATCTCTATAAAGACATTATGATGTCCGAGATACTCCCTAAACATTTTTCGTTTTATACACCTCATTTGCATTCGCTACATAAGGTCATTCGTCTTGTATATAAAAAGTGGATTCAATCCTACAACACTTCTTCAGAAGGTGGAGTTAAAGACATTTCACCTAATAAACACTCCCAATTCCACTCTTTCCAATTTAATGCTTCGTGAAATAGTTGCATCTGGCATTTTACACCATTCTTAATAGCTGGATCTGGCATTTTATCCCATTCTTCTTAACTATCCTGGCCGCATGTTGACGCGTTTTATTTATGTCTATTATTGTGACCATTTCCTTTGATTGAAATTGTAAACACTATTAGATACAATATACCAGTTAATTTAGCTTCCTAACATCGACAGTACTTCTGGTCTAATGCCACTACTCTGGTGGTTATAAATCTCAATGGTCATATTAGAGACATAGATTTACCAAATACATATAAAATAAATAAAATTAAAATTAATATATTAATTAATAATATAATAATAAATAAATCAAATAATTTGGAGTTATATAGAGAAACCTAAAAAAATATCACAATCACACAATAATAATAATAATAATAATATATGCAAATTTGGTTAAGAAAACCTAAAATAAATAATAAACGCTAAAGAAATTAAAAAGAATTAGACAAAGGCTAAGAATAACAAATATACAAATCTTCTAAATATATATATTACTTATCATATTAGAGCAAATACATCTTAATCATGAACCAATACACCATACAATATACGATTTAAACCCACACCTACATAATATATATATAATATTATATCGGTACCTCTAACACGAATAAGTTATCTAATCTCACAAAATTGTCCCATTCTAAGAGAATGAGTAACAAAGTTGAACAGGAGCAAATTATATTCCACTTATTATTAACTCCTTACGCGAGAAGAGTCGATAGAAACTAAGTTAGAGAAACTACACGATATATAAACACCATTTATATTTATTTCGGTACCTAAAAGTTCTGCGTATTATCTAATATCTGCGTATCGTACGACCATATTTTTTCGGCGAACACGAATAGATTGTCGAAGCTGGGTTAGAGCCATATCAAAATCGCATACCAACATGTTGTCACCAGACCGCATCAATAGGAGAGTAACCACAGTCAAGCACTTTGGCGGAGAGAGAGCAAATTTTATCTTTTAGAAAGCACCACCACATTGTACCCAACACAACTTAGCTATGACAAGTAGTTTGACTGTAGTACATGGGCTATGCACACAGTCCACGAGAAGACATGGAGCAAGTTGCGGGAGAACTTTCACCTACCAAATTCATTATAATGTAAGAATCATAATCTATTATTATAAGGATTAAAATACAATTACCAGAATATTAACATAAAATTTAAATTGATAATTTAAGTATTAATAATCAAGATAATAAATCAGACTACTATCATAATTTGATTTAATTTATTATATTATATAATATATTATCAATTAAAACACTCAATCGCTTACAAAAAAATAAAGTCACACACTATCTATAGAAAATTAATCATACAAGTAAAGAGTCCAATAATGTATTATTAAAGAAATGTATGAGACTTCTTACTCCTCTTCTTCCTTCTTACTTCTTCTTCTTCACTGTTGCATGCACACTCGTCTACACACTCTGAACTATGCCCTGTCAATATCTACTTCTTCTTCTCCATTCTTTCTAATCGGTTCTGCATTCCTTCTTTCTTCTTCTTCCTTCTCTTCTCTCTTCCTTCCTATTGCCCGTTTTCATATTCTCTATACTACTCACGTCATCTTCTTACTTTCCCTTCAGGCCAACATATTTTACCTTCTCTCTTTCTTCTTCTTTGCGCCACTCTCACCCTTCATCCTATCTATATTCACTATTTTACACATATCTTAAAAGTACACTTGACACCCTTCTTCTTCTTATATAATCCTACCTAACAAGACATCCTTACATCCATATCCCCTTATTGTGTGGGCGAGAAGAATTGCCCACATCGTATGTCCCGAGTGGCCGTAAGAAGGTCTGACTAAGGGACGGATGTAGTTGGTTGCGCTGCTCTACTAACCATTATTCTCTTGGCCAGGTGAATGCTAATGCAAGTCCTCTCGGAGAAGGTCGCATCTGCCGTAAAGGCCTACTATCTTCGGTCGAAATAATTGTATGATATTGTTATGGGTGCATGGCAATGTTCAGAGGTATATTAGCTAATTGTGAGACAGAGGAGAGTAGGTGATGGATGTATTTAGACAAGTGGCCAAATTTGGATTTGCTCGCTGCGTGTTAACTCTATACACTTCATATATCATATTCGTATACCTTAGCGGAAATGCCGCGTTTGCAATAAATCGATGCTGGCTGTTGGTGCCTGTATCCTTATACTGTGTGTGCTGCTGGTGTGGAAAGGAATGAAGGCTGGAGATGTAAGGCATTTCGCAATTTTTGATGAGTTGACTCCTGTAGTTACACATAGCTAATGATAGACTTTGTGCGTGTGTGAGTCCTAGAATTCTCACATGGTTAAATTTAAGTTTGAAAAAGTCAAGGTATTGGTGCTTGGTTGTGACGTCTTATTGGTCCATCTGAGTGGAAACGTTGAAGAGTAACGTATTTTTTGGGATAATCTGAAATGACTTGTTGCTCGATGGGCGTTGCACGTTATTTTAGGAGCCTTCGTACCGCGCACTCAGTGTTGGGTTATAAAAAAAAAAAGGAACGTTTGAATTTGGTTTGGTATAGGTGTATTTCCAAAAAAAGGAGAGAGAATTGGTAATAAATTAATTATTCAGAAGATGGAGTTATTAGGAGACGCCGTGGACAGATAAGAAAATTGAGAATAAAAAGCGTAGGCAAGGGAGAATGATATACTGATATAGGAAGAGAAGATATAAGAAATGTTTTTAGAGGAACGTTAGAAAATAGTAATAATACTATTAAATAACACACAACGATATCTAATATTATAATCAAAAAGCTCTATGATGAATGATCCTGATAGAATTATTATATTGGAGATGTATAGAGTTTAGTTATGAGAATGGATATCTGAGAGAAGATTGAATATAAGAGTATGAGATTATGTAATTTTATGATGTGAGGTTAGAGAAAAGGATATGATATCTGAGTAAAAAGTTATTATTAGTATGCTTTATTGAGTAATGTTAAAATTGCATGAGTATGATTGGATTTATAGGTAATATTAGTGATATTTACTGAGATCATAATAATATTATTTAGTTTATTGTATTAATTCATTTATGGTTAAAATTTTAATAATAGTTATGGTGAGAGTATTATTATTAAGGAGGAGAGGAGAGTCTTGAGGAAGATGAGATAGGATGATATACTGATAGGAAGATAGGATAAATATATATTTATGAGTGAGAAAGATTTAGGTATTATGAATCTAAATAAATTTTAAATGGATATTTAACTTATTAGTTATTGTAAGAATGATTCACTCAGCTAATGTATTATTCTGTGTATTTGAATGTATGAAATGATTTGTATAACTGAGAGAGATATACTATAATTAATTACTTGGAGATGACACACTATATATAGAGAGAATAGTCAATGAGTTAGTTATTAGTATTATAATTGAGAGCATAATGTTAGATATGTATTTGATTTTATGTGATATTAATTCTTGTAGCTTAAGTGATAGATGAGTAAGAATTAATAGAATGTATTATCAGTATTATTATTATGATAATGAGGTCGGATGAGTTGAATGAGTAGGTTGAGTGATTCTATGCGAGAGTTTAATATATTATGTATGAGAGAGAACAAGAGCGTGAGAGCTCTCAACATCACTAAAGAGCAATATATGATAAGAACCTACCAAAAGAAAAGCACCTGTCATGTAAATTCATAAAGTGCAGATGATGAAATGTGCACCGAGTAAAAATAGAAAAATATCAACTTAATATTAGATGATCATAATAATTCAGTTAATTATTTAGATATGAAAAGTAATGATAATGATATAATTGAATCAATTATTGGAAAGGAGTAATGTGAATTTGAATATGGATGAGTGACTATACAATGGGAATAAGGTAGAGACTTCTTCTGGAAAGTGATAATTAAGTTCAGCATTGAAAAAATGGTTAATTATATGATGAGATATTATAATAAAGGGAATATCTCATGTCACTTAGAATTATATATTGAATATTAATTATCAGTGTTACTGATGTTAGTAAACTGATATAGTAATAATTGGATGTAGTAGATTATTATTATTATTATATTGGAGTAGTTGGAATATGATACATACTTCGATTATAAATCTGAGTCACATTAAATAGTTTATTAAACAGGTAAATAATTATTTAGTATTAATTAGATTGATATTAGATGAATATTTATTGAGTAGTTTAGTGTGAATTGTATTGTATTATGGTGAGTCAAGAAGAATTTTATTAAAAGTATATTATTGATGATGGTTGAGTGATTATATATTAAGTCAATGTTATTAAGAGATGATTATAATGGGATTATTAATTGTAAAGTTGAGAAAGTTTGAAGAATTGATTAAATATTATATATCTTGCAGGTATAATAATTGATATGAATATTATACTATATTATTTAGATGTATTAATATAAATATTATTAATTATTATTATTATTATATGATCAAGAACGATATAATGGCGTATGATGGGTGATGAATTTTGATTTGATTATTATAGTGTTGTAAAATTAATTTAAATATGATCGTATTATATTTGTGAAGTGTGATATTAATAGTTATTCATTAGGATAAAATTATTATGGAGAGTTAGTAGCTAAGTTATTTATGTATTACATTATTATTAGAAATTATTAGCACTATATATATTAATTATAAGGAGGTAGATTATGAGAAATATATTATATTAGGAATGAAATCTATTAGAGTCTATGTAAATTATAATGGGGAATAAAGTTTAAATGAGTATGTATTGAATTAGGGAGATAAGTAATAAATTATCTCTAATTAATATTTAAGGATCGAATTAATAGAGTACGAGTATAGATGTAGATCTATGAAGGATGAATTGGTAATATGAATACAAGGTAGCGTATATGAAGTTAGTGGTTAGAGATGGAATATTTGTATTGGATAAAGCTTTACGTATGATAAATACACAATAAATGATATGATGTAAAATAGATGGGAGAAAGAATGATTTAATATAAATAATAGTATTTAAGTGTTTAGTTGGATATGAGCAATTTCACAATTGATTACCGTAATTATAGAGTGATTATATTATTAGGTTAATTAATATATTATATATAAAATATAAAAGGCATTCTATTATTTATTTTTATTTTATTTCATCTCTTTAATATTGAGACTATAGTGTACTGGTAGGGGTTGGGGAGTTTTATAAAAAGTTGGTAGAATTATCTTTCTAGGTATGGAATCAAAAAGTCTGTATGACGAATAATGTAAGTATTAATAGTATTATTATTATTATTGCAGTGTGATATAGTAAGAGACAAATGGTCACAACATTCGCCGAGCACATCATGGTTTAGGATACATAATTTGCAGAGAGAGAGAGGAGTGAGAGAACAGGTTGTTGTTGTAACATGTCTCTCCTGCTTAAATCTTCCAAAGAAAAATAAATAATAATTAATAAGTTGTCAATGTATAAATTGAGGAGGATTAATGATATCAACAATTATGTATTCTGTATATATGTAAGATGGAAAGAGAGGAGAGAAAGATGAAGCACGGTAGCCTTCCTAACCTATGTTATAAATTCTTTTTACTTGTCCCGGATGATTTTATTAATGCATGCTAGTGATAGAGATTGAGTAAGGCAGATTTGGCATAGAGTTATATATTTAGGAGAGATCATTGCGAGAAATACAAAGAGCTGAGGAAATGAGATGAAAGGAGATTATGGTTCTTGTGAGTTGAGAAAATAATAGAAGACTTTATAAAGTCCTACCGAGATGATAAGAGATTGTAATAGTAAGTGTTATATGGTGAGTCAGCTGGATACAGAGCACACGTAACGGAGGTTATGTAAATATAAATTAGGTTTAGTAGTTAATTGCTATGGATTGAGAAAGGTGTAAAACACGAGGAGAATGATTTGCATGTGTAAATAGGTTTGAGAGCAAAGATATGTGAGAATGGGCAGGAGAATTGGATGACTGAGATGACAATAAAACAGCGTTGGTGAATTATGATATAAAGAGGACTATAGATACATGTGATGTGTAGCTAGGGTCTTACACATGAGGGTATGTTGTATATCAATAGAGAGAAAATATAAATAAAAAGATGTCAAATAATATAACTGTATTATTATGACAAAATGAGTATGTATGAAGACTATATGGTCTGGATAATAAAGAAGATTAATATATAGATCATAAAGATGTCACAATGTGTTTACAGATAGAGACAATCTCAGAGGGGTATTAGCTAGAGTTAGTTAGAAGTAATATGATATGAAATAGTGAGGGAATTAAAGATATAAGTAAGAGTTGTTGAGTAGGGTCGTGAAGAAAGAGGGTAAAATATGAGATAAATAAATGAATAGTATGTATCGGAGATGTGTTAGGTCATGTGGAAAGAATGAATAATAGTCGTCAGTTGGTTAAGCGGATATGTATTTTATATGTGGCGTAGTGTATGTATATATTGGTAAATCAGCTGAGAGATCACCGGTCCATGGAATATACCTGAGAAAGTAATATAATAAGTTAGGATTGGTCGATAAACGAAATGTTTCTAATAAAAGTGAGAGAGAAATGTGAGATTTATGGTTAAAAAAAGAATGTGGGTAATGATGAAAGTTAGTTTGTAAAAGGTATCAGGAGGTGAATGGCGGGGTTGTATAGGAGGTATAAATAGTGACTGTTGAGCCTATCACACCTGGGCCAAGGGAAGAACCACTTATCAATTGATCGATTACTATCACCATATAGTTGAGGGTCATATCAGACATGATCCCATGAATACGTCATAGGGATGGTGTTTTTTGACCTGCGACGAGTTTCTCAATAAATTAATTTATGATATATAACAGGCTGGTCTATTTCTTTTAATCGAGACTATTATTATTGTCATATACTTTTTACATAAAGCTTTTCTTATCCAGATGATGCATAGCGACGCATACCTTACTAAGTATATATATACTCACAATCTATTGGGAATAAAAGGAAGATGAAGAAGAAAAAAGAAAAAAAATATAATAGCAATAAATACAAAATATTAAAATAGAAATAAAATAATAATTATATATATATATATATAAATATAATTATAATATATAATAATTAAATAATAATATATATTATAATAATTAATATATTAAATAATTAAATAATAATAATGAATATAATAATATTAGTAATTAAATAATAAATAAAAAAATAATCAAATAATTAATAATTCAAATAATATATATATATAATATTATATATATATATATATATAATATATATATATATATATATATATATATATATTAATATATATATATTATATTAATATAAATATTATATATATACTATTAAATATATAAATATTATATATATTATATATATATATATATACGGATAATTATATATATATATATATATAATTATATATATATATAATTAATATATATATATTATTAATATATAATTATCAATAGGCGAATATACAGTAAAACTTTATATACTAGTCGGGATCATCCTTACTCTATCTATCTAAAATAATTCTAAATATTTCTAAATACTACCTCTCCTCTTATATACATCTCTACTATTAACTCTCCTCTCTCCTCTCCAGTAATATATATATAATATATATATATATATCTTATATATATATATATATATATACTATTATATATATATATATATATAATATATAATTATTAATATATATATATATATATATATATATAGTATATATATATTATATAATATATAGATATATAATATATTACATATATATATATATATATATATATAATTAATATATATAAATTATATAAATATATATATATATATATATAATATAATATATATATATATATATATATGTATATAATATATATATAATATAATAATATTTTAATAACTATATATTATATATATATATATTATAATAATTGTAATATGAACCCTTGCGTAATGGAGATATATTTATAGTATTCATTAAAAAGATTAGATGTGTTTCTTATTATCCTTTTGCGATTAATTAGTGGTATCAGCGAGAGAGATTGAATTATTAAAAACACTTAGAGGAATTAAAACGGAGGATGGTTTCATTACAGTGATTAGTTTATAAAACACTTAGAGAACGTAAGATCGGAGAATGGCTTAATAAAAAAAGTTAAAACATAGGAAATTAATCGATGAAAACACATTATTATTAATAAACAATTAGTATTATATATAAATATATATATTTTTATAATATTCATTTTATATTTTTATTTATTTTATATTTACATATTTTTTATTTTTATTTTATTTTTTATTTTTTTAAAATAATACTGAGAATAAAGATTAACTTTATTTATTATATAACGAGTTAAAGATTATAATTTATTAAATAGCACTTATAAAGAATTATATATAAACGAGAGAATGGTTCAGGAGAGTAAATATTAAGGAGTATCGAGAGATATTTATAAACTAACTTAATAGAAGGCTGGAAATTTTAAAAAAACGGGGAAGTGGGCTCGAACGTCCCAGGAAAACCAATATATTATAAGCCTAGAGATTAGCGGGTGAGAGACTAAATCTTAAAGGTCACGAATAAATTTGAGAGGAATAACTCATTTAGTGAGGATTAACATCAACCTAACTGAACCGAGAGCGCGAGAACCGACCAAGCACTCTATCACGTCTAGATATGCGCCTCAGTACCTTAGCACAAAAACTTAACTCAAATTTTATATATCTAATACATAATAGGATAAGAGCGAGCGACGAATCTAACACACATGATATAATGCAAAAATTGACACGAGTTTGATAGGTATGTTTATAGTATATGGTTGGGTTATATTTTTTGAGGAGTAATATTAAGTCTGTGAAAGTATATTTTGATGATAAACAGTATCTATATAGAAGTTTTTGGATGTAATTCAGTATAATGTATAAACGACCTATGGTATTATTATTTAAAGTTTGTGAGGTAATTGGTAAATATATAGTAGATTCAGGTATACTATATTTTTCACGATTCTTATTTTGAGGTAGTATTATAGGCTTATATATATTTATATAGGCATGTTAATGTGTTGTTTATTATAATTATATTATTATTTGAGATGTTATGGGTGAGAGAGTATACGATATAGGTTATGGGGATAAGTAAGAAGAATTTAATTTCAATTCATAGTGAGTAGTTATAATGATCAGTTATCTGTGCTGATTTTATAATACGTTATCAGAGCCAGAATTAATTTGTATATCTCCTAGTTTATATAATGGAAGGGCAGTCGTGGCAGGGATTTGGTAAATGCATTGTATATCTTTGTAGTGGGGGATTTGTATTTAGGGTTTATGCGCGGATCACATGAGAGTTTATGTGCTGTATATTTGAGAGGAGTGAGAAATCCATGTAGATAAGTATTTAATAGCTAGTGAGAGAAGCTAACTTTGTATACTTCCTAGGAATTTTAGGTTAAGTATATATGTTTTATGATAATTTCTTCTGATGTTATTTTTTGTTTGAGTTAATCGAATACTATTAATGGCTAGTGAGGTAAAATTGGAAATTTGAGTTTGATGAGGAATGGATATATTCATTTAAACATTATTTATATGAGCATGATGCACTAATAGTATTGGAGAACAACTCTTGGTAAACTAATAAATACATCTGTGTATTTTGCTTTTTTGTAGGCGAACTCCATATGTCACGCGGAGTGTTGGGCGAATTTTGAAGCATAGCTTGAATCGTAAGGGCGAGCGAGTTGTAATAGATGTAGAGATTTAAGTAAAGCGATCAAGTATATTTGAGAAACTGTGTAGTTGAGTTCGGTCGCATACGCGGAGTTGGCTCTTTCAAGGTTTTATGCGATAATGTTTCAAATAAAGTGCGTTCTTATTATATGTAGTGTATTTATTTAGAGTTTATGATTTCATTTGAGGTTCGAGAACACAAGATCGTTACCGTCTAAGAAAAAAAAAAAAAATAAGAGGGAGAGTTTTATGGTAGGAGGAGGAGCGATAGCTATCTCGTATTATCGCGAGAGTTCTATATAATGTAAACGTTTAAGTGTGGGGAATCTTCCGCATGCAAAGTAAAGGCAGGCGGCGTAAACAAGCGAGGGTATTCAGAGTAGATGAATATATCTATATACTAAATCCCCCTACTACATACACTGGGTATTAATATATATATATAAAAGTATATATAATATTATATACTGCCCATTAACTAAAAACCACAAAAAATATTAATATATAGGCTCACTTTAACTTATCCCTATATCCCTAAGGCCACTCCGACATATGTCACCTCCCACAACATCTATAACAAATTCTGAAATTATACACAATATCTCTTACCTAACACTTACAAATACTTAAAATATATCCACCTACTCCATAATAAATTCTGCCTACAAAAAAGGTCAAAAACAAAAATACTAACCCTAAAGTCCCACAACATGAAAACGTGCAATAACATATACCTATAAAACAATTCCTTCGCTTCAACTGCCTTATGAACTTAACTACAACTATTCTAAGCAACATCTCCAAAATCATTATCCATATACTCG
>JABUQX010131424.1:0-2500 GCA_015478945.1 Trachelipus rathkii
ACTAAATTATATACTTCATATATATATATATATATATATACTATATATATATATATATATATATATATATATATATATATATATATATATATATATATATATATATATTAGTGATAGACATGACATGACATGTTTATATATATATATATATATATATATATATATATATATATATATATAAATATATATATATATATACTACTATATATATATATATATATATATATATATATATATATATATTATATAATAAATATATATATATATATATATATATATATATA
Organism: Trachelipus rathkii; assembly: GCA_015478945.1. Classification (NCBI taxonomy): domain Eukaryota; kingdom Metazoa; phylum Arthropoda; class Malacostraca; order Isopoda; family Trachelipodidae; genus Trachelipus; species Trachelipus rathkii. The sequence goes on from JABUQX010131424.1 coordinate 285, forward strand.
TATATATACTATATATATATATATATATACTATGCTATATATATATATATATATATATATATAAATACCAGAAAAAAAACATATATATATATATATATATATATACAGAAATCGAAATTCAAAATTACAATTATTCCCATAAACTCCCATGATAAAGATGCCAAAAAATATTTATTTTATATGCATTTAATCAAATGTAGAAAACATCCTCAACATCCTCATTTTTCAAAAGAGGATGCGGATGCGGATGCGGATGTGCCGTTAAGTGAGGATGCGGATGCGGATGTCAATTTAGGTGCGGATGTTCCGCAAATGCGGATGTCAGATGACCATAACAAATACTCCTTGCATCACTAACATATATATATATATATTTATATATATATATATATATATATATATATATATATATATATATATATATATATATATATATATATATATTTTATAACTATATATAGAGAGAGAGAGAGAAAAGAGAGAGGTGTATGTGCGTGCGTGTATGCATATATATGTATATTTTTGATATCCTGTTACGAATGATTGCTGTAATATTTGATGCTATATTTAGAACAAAATATTAATGTCATTAATTTATAAGAAATATTTGATTTCAAAATCTTGGTTTCGATTTTACATTGAAAATTTTCATTAAAATTATTATTATTATTATGTTTATTATCTGACTGATGTCAATATTTCTCCTACAAAAAAATACATAAATTAAATTTAATTAAGATTCAATTTCAAGTTTTAATTTTTAATTTAATTAACTTGTATAGATTTAATTATACGTATTTATTAGCTGTGGAAATCTGATAATACATTAGTGACACTTTCGCCATCTAAATATACTTTGAGTTGCAGATATTTACTTGAAGTTTTGCGAAGTTCTTTTGAGGTTTCGAAATTTTAATTTAAAAGTATTTTTTTTTTCGTGATTTGCTGTTATAACAATTTCGTAATTTGTGTGAGTATTTTCGTCCTTTGCTTATTCCATATTTTTACATAATTATATACAGTATACTGTATATATACTATATATATATATATATATATATATATATATATATATATATATATATATATATATATATATATATATATATATATATATATATATGTATATACTCTCACTATATATCTTATATATATATATATATATATTCTTTATATATATATATATACAATATATATATAATATATATATATATATATATATATATATATATACTCTATATATATATATATATATATATATATATATATATATATATATATATATATATATATATATACTTTATTTATATATATATTTTTTATATTTTATATATATATATATATATATATATATATATATATATATATATATATATATATATATATATAAACTGTTTATATATATATATATATATATATATATATATATAATATATATATATATATATATATATATATATATATATATATATATATATATATATATGTGTGTGTGTGTGTGTGTGTGTGTGTGTGTGTGTGAGTGCTTGTCTGTGTCTGTCTCTGTGTTAAATGGAGAATTATAAAAACTAATTTATACTTCATCGATTAAAAAGGGAAAAAATAAGTTCAAGAGCTATAATTAATTATCCAAGAATAACGAAATTAACAGAATGTAGAACCTTGCAGATAATTAAAATCTGAATCAAATTAATAAGCAGTCGAAATTAAATTTTTTTTCAAGATTATTTCAACAGAAGATGCAGAAAAAGGCTTTAAGAAAACCTACAACTATCCACACCTAAGCCTAACACAAATACCTTTGGTAAATGTATTATTATTATTATTATTATTATTATTATTATTATTATTATTATTATTATTATTATTATTATTATTATTATTATTATTATTATTTGAAAATAATTTAATCCGTATTAAAGTTTTAATTATTAGGCAATGTTTTAATCCTTCACTTCGGGAACATAATTCGGTTTAGGAGACTTCAGCATGAAGGTTACAAATACGTTCGTTACTTAACAAGTTCAATCATACAAACACAAACACACACACACACACATACACACATACACATATATATATATATATATATATATATATATATATATATATATATATATATAATATATATATATATATATATATATAAATATATACTATTCTCTCTATATCACTACTATATACTATATATATATATATATATAATAAATTTCACA
>JABUQX010131424.1:12500-14329 GCA_015478945.1 Trachelipus rathkii
ATAATAATAATATAAATATAATACATAATAATAATATAATAATAAATAATAAAATAGATAATAATAATAATAATAATAATAATAATAATAATTTAAATAATAAATAATAAATAATAATAATATGATAATAATGTTAATATTTGATGACGAATGTCTATTATTATTAGTATTTTTATTCATTTTAAAAGTTTGAAGAATTTTTAACGTTATTATTATTATTATTGATTAATTATTGATTATTATTAATTATTATTATTATATATTATTAATTATTCATTATTTATTTTATTATTTATTAATTATTATTATTATTATATTATTTTAGTTTTGTAATTTTTATTATTATTGATTATTATTATTATTATATAATATATTATTATTATTATTATTATTATGATTATTATTAATTATTATTATTATTATTATTATTATTATTATTATTATTATTATTATATTTGTTATTATTATTAATATTTTTATATTATTATTATTATATTTATAATTATTATTATTATTATTATATTATTATTATTATTACAGATTATGATTATAATTATGATTATGATTATTATTATTATTATTATTGATTATATTAAATTATTTATTATTTAATTATTATTATTATTATTATTATTTTATTATTATTAATTCATATTATTATTTATTATTATTATTAATTATTATTATATTATTATTATTTTTTTATTTATGGAAACTTTTAGGAAATTGTTGTTTTTTAAATTAATTTTTTTTATTAAAATTTATATTTTTTAAAAGTTTAATTAATTATTAATGAATGTATCACGAAGCACACACACACACAGCACACACACACACACACACACACACCTATATAGTATGAGTAATATATACTATAGTATAGTATAGTATATATATATATATATATATATATCAGATTATATATATATATCTATATAATATATATAGTGGTATAACTTTGTAAATTATTATATATATAATATATATATATATAGGTATATATATATAATACTATATATTATATATATAGTAATATATTATATATATATATATACTATATATATAATATAATATATATATTATGTATATATAGTATATTGATATATATATATACTAATACTATATATAAGTACTATATATATATATATATATAAGTATATACTAATATATATATTATATAATATTATATATATATATTACTATATTATATATACTATATATATAGTATATATATATACATAGAAAGTACACTTGCCCTCTAGGGGAGGCTAGCTTAATTATAGAGATTTATATATATATATATATAATATATATATATATATAAATATATATATATACTATATATATATATATATATATATAATATAATATATATAGTATATATATATATATATATATACTTGAGATATTTCTGCTAATTGTTCCGTTAATATAGGTTAAGTTAGGTTAGGTTAGGTTGGTTAGGTTAGGTTAGGTTAGGTTAGGTTAGGTTAGGTTAGGTTAGGTTAGGTTAGGTTAGGTTAGGTTAGGGAGTAAATATTTTATAATTTTTTTTGTTTAATAACTTTATTGGCGAAATGTCCGAATACCCAATTAAAATATATAATTCTAATACACTATCAAACTATGTGACAATTGTCATTTGAAATTGACTAAAATATCGATCACTACCTAAAATATCGATCCCTACCTAAAATATGAATCCCTACCTAAAATATCGATTCCTACCTAAAATATCGATCCCTACCGAATTCGATTACCGGAAATATCGATCTATATCTAGAAATATCGATCTCAACCTAAGATATCGATCTCAATCTAAAATGTCG
>JABUQX010131425.1:0-30769 GCA_015478945.1 Trachelipus rathkii
GCAGTTAGAAGCCTAACCTACCGCCTGTGATCCTATACCATATGTATACGTCCCGGGTGACATTGTTAATGTTAGCAGGATTATATTTCTTACCAAGAGTATGGTTTGTTTGTTGAAACATACATGATATTCTTAGTTCAGTTAGATATAAAGGATTAATTGATGTGAAAGCTTTGTTATGTTAGCATTTATTCGTTGGGGAGGATGATAGTTAGGTTTTAATTTAAGAATGATTAAATTTTTTTTTTTTTTTTTTTTTAAAAAAATTTACCTATGTTAATATAAAATTAGCCATTGATATCTTTGAGATATGTTGACAAAGTGTAAATAATTTTACTTTTTTGTAGGTAATGTTTAGTAATTTACCGATATTTGTCAATATTAGCAGATTTTCTTGCCTATCAGTTAGTGTAGGTTGTTTGACGTACATATATTCTTAGTTCAGTTATGATATGTTAGCTTTATTTTTGTGTGTAAACTTTGTTTGTTAGCATTTATTCGTGGGTCATTATTATAGATTAATGTTATTAGGGTAAGGTTATGATAAATTTTTTGTTAAATATTTACTGTTAATGTAAAACTTTGTTCATTGACATGTTAGAGATGTGATTGACAAGTGAAAATAAGACAGGGTTTGTAGTTAATGTTAGTTACTTACTGTTGACTTAGTATAAAAACTTTGTTAATCTGTAGAATTTATCCAGCGCGTTGCTTAAATCTTTTGCTACATTATTTTCTTATTCAGGTATGCTATGTTAGCTTTATTGATGAGAAAACTTTGTTACTAATATCTATATTTTCTTTGGTAAGTATTATATTTTTATGTAAAAAAACTATTTTTTATGCTATGTTTATTCCCTAATGATACTCGAAATATGTTTTGAATCAATGAGATCAATAGATCATGGTGCCGTGTGGCTTGAGGGTGGGATGGAGGTTGATTACTGACTTATGCGTTTACTGACTTTACTGCCTGTTTTAGCGGTCAGTACAACACTATTTAAACTTTACTATTATATTTTATTCAAAGAACCTATTTTATGTTATGTTTATACAAAAATGATACCGTAAAAATAACTTGAATCAATAGATCAATGTAAATCAATAGATCATGGATGGTTGGATTGGAGGTGGGTGGCTTTGATTACTGATTTACCCCTGATTAACTGCTTTTTAGGTCTGTAAAACGCATTTTTTTTACGCTAATAAACATTAAAACAAATAAAATTTTTACGCGCCGTGTCACAACCCAGCGAACCCAAAACAATGTTTTATAGCATAAAATTAAAACCCAAATAATAAATAAAAGATCTTAAAAAAAACACACAAAGCAATTTTACAGACATTCAATAAATTGATTTATTGAAGTAAGAATTAGCGCAACACAAGTATACAAATCGGTAACTTGGGGGAAAAAAATAAATTAAATTAGTAGAAATTTATAAAACTAAATTAGATTGAAAATAGATAATGCCAGCTTCAATCTTTAGAAAGCGGATTATCTTTGTCCTAGATGCATCCGTGCTGTTCCTCCAGGTCTATTTATCCTTCTTCTTCCATTCTGTTTTCAAAATTTTCATCCTTATATGCCAATTCCTAAGGCGTCATTTGGGAGCTCAGGCCCCAATCCATTTCCTCGTGAGCGTAGCCACACGTAACCTCGGCTGAGACGATGTTACAACCTAAGAAAGGTGTATGCCAATTTTCAACCCTTCTACGTTAATTTCCAGGTGTTTGGGAGTCCTTAGCCCCAACATTCCAATTGCCTCGCCCCCCCTCGCGCAAGTCATTACCCCCTGGGATGACAGTGTCAACGTAAACCTCCTGTCTGCGACGAGGTTACCCTGATAAGAAAAGCCTGTAGTCACAAAATTTTTGATCATTCATACGATCATTTCCAAGGTATTGGAGCACAGCCCCATGGGCGTATTCCTGCGAATAGGGCCGTAGCGTCACGTAACCTTTTCTTGCGAAAACGGTTACCTTGTAGAAGAAGGGTGTTGCCACAAGTTTCGATCCTTCTTATGATCATTTTCCTTATACTTGCGGGCGCCAGCCACCCCTCCAGGGTGGTTTGCCAACAGCTACGGTAACGCTCGGCTGCGTAGGTGTTACCTTTATAAGAAAGGTGAACATACCAAGATTTAAAATTTTACGGTTTATATTTACACTTGGATGGTTGGGCTAACACTACCCTCTCGGGGATGTGCCCAACCAAGTATACCTCGTCTGCGACGAGGTTACCTTATAAGAATGGTTTGATATAATTTTTCTTTTATCATTCTACGTCATTTCCTGCCTTGGAGGAGGCCAAAGCTACCCCCATTCCGCGCTTGCGGTGCACGGCCACTGTAACGCCACCCCCTAAGGCGGTGCTAAGTCCGAGGAGATACCCTGGCCGCAAACTCTATCCTTTGTTATGGTCTCTGCACGTTAGGGGTTACTGATGATGGTGCGGTGCCGATTGCAGCCGTTAGCGTGGCGGTGTGCGAGCGGCTCTGTGGGTGCGGTGCGGCTGCTGTGAGGTGCGGTACGATAGGAGCGAGTAACCGAAGCGCTGGTGTTGTCAACTCTTTGAAACTGCCTGAAATTTAATGACATGGTAATACCAATAATAAAATTTGCAAAAATTAAGAATAAATAAAAAAATAAATTAAAATTTAATACAAAAAAATGAAATAAAGTAATAAACCAAACAACCCTTAATAATAATAATAATAATAATACAATAATAATAATAATAATAATAATAATATATATATAATAATAATAATAATGACCCTAATATATAATAATCGAATAATAAATAATAAAATAATAATAATTAATAATAATCACTATAAATAATAATAAATAATAATAATACGACTAAATTTGGCAACATCGGATATAAATATATATCTATATTACTCAATATATATACATATATATATATATATATATACTAGTAGATTCATTATCATCCTTTTCCTGTATACATATGTCTCTATGTCCTATATACCAATTATATATATAATGTCTAATGTATATTATTGTATTAACGAAATTAATATATAATGGTTTCTGTATATATATACTATATAATATATATATGATATATAAGTAAAATTTTCTTTTCTTTCATACTTTCTTTTATGTTTTCACTTTGCCTTTATTTTTAAATGACCAATTAATCAAACAGATTTCTAAAAAATTTTTTAAAATTAAATATCCCGGAAAGATACTTCAGTGAAATAACATGCATGAACAAAATTTATGAAAACTTAAATAGGATCCAATCAACCCTAATTGACTATTATCGATCAAAGTTTGAATTCTAGAAATATTCAAGTGTACTTGAGAATTTCATTAAAAAAGTTTCAAAACTTATGCTCGAGAAATCATTCACAAAGGATGGTATAAAATTTTCTTTCTCTTTTTATAATATTCTTTCAAGCGGTATTTTTTTATATATGAAAATCAATCTTCATATTTGGTGAAGTTCTCTTTTGAACTTTATCAGCCTCTTAACTTTACATTTTCAACTCCTCCAACTTTCCAAACTTTTTTTTAATCAATTTTTTTGCTTTTAAAGGAAAAAAATTCTAAACGTGGGCGTATTGGAACAATCACCTGAGTTAATTTAATGTAGCACAAAAAATTATTTTTAATTTAAGATTTACAAAACTTTTTGCTAACCTTTTTACTATCCGTTTGTGTATCTGTGTGTCTGAAAATCTATCTTTGTGTGTCTGTAAATCTATCTTCTTGCGGGGAGGGCATTGATTTTTGCTCTGGGCTTTTCCAGTTTTTGCCCCAAAACTGGAAATTGCCATGTTTTTTTTAAGTTTCAGTCAATTTTGACCAAATAAGAAGCAAGAAGCAGCTTTTTCTGTCTTAAACGTCGTTTTCATGTGTTTTTCTGTGTCTGTAGTTATTTCTTTTCTATTTTCATTTTTCAAAACCTGTTTATGACATTTTATGATTCACCATCTACAATTTTTTTCGAAATGATTTTAAATTTGAAATATACAAAGATGGGTCTGTTACCAAGAAGAAGCATAGCATGAAATATCGATTTCCGAGTTCAAATCCCAGCAATGGCCGAATTTTAAACCCTACCTTTTTTGCTTTTGAAAATGAAATTTTATTTCTGGTCATGCGATGGGGATGAAATTTTAAGGGCATATTTAGTCGGAGAAAATACGTATTTTTTATTTACATTATTTTTTTTTTGTTTATGCAGTAGGTTTGTATTTGTTCTTGTTAAAAAAATTAAAAAAATATTTTTTAGGGGGAAATTTAAAAAAATATATTTTTGGAGTATACAAACAAATTATCTAAATAAAAAAAACTTGTATCTTTCCCGATTATATTAACTCTGAAAATTTGATGTTTATCGGATATGTAGAAAAAAAATGAAGTCGGTTTTACTCCATAGGGATTTTAGCACCAATCTCCCAATACCGCATATCAACTAAAAACATAAAAGACCAGGCCACATACAATAGTAAAGTCTATTTTAATGCATAAAAAAATCACTCTCTCCTCTGCTCTCGTCTCTCTCTCTCTCTCTCTCTCTCTCTCTCTCTCTTCTCTCTCCTCTCTCTCTCTCTCCTCTCTCTCTCTCTCTCTCAATACCGCACATCACTATTTTTCACTTAGTTTAATTTTCTTGCATAAATCGAATATATCTTTCGTTATAAATATCCTCTCTCTCTCTCTTCTCTCTCTCTCTCTCTCTCTGCTCTCTCTCTCTCTCTCTCTCTCTCTCTCTCTCTTCTCTCTCTCTCTCTCTTCTCTCTCTCTTCTTATTCCTGGATTTCCAAAACCAGTGTTCACGGTGGCTAGAATTCCAAAATGCTTTGAGCTTAAGCGCAGCTAAGGCTTTCTATTCAAGCCTAGATTAATTCTCACTACTCTAATCTATTGCCCGTTAGGAAAAAATCAAAATACTCAATTTTCCAATGCACAAGAACCGTAATGCAGTTGACAGCTCAGCTATCGAATCTTTCAATTCCATGACGATAAAATTGTCCCAGTGGCTACAGCAACACTTAACGCTTTATACTTATATACGTATACCTATCATATACATTACATGCATATCTTATATATATAATAAACTTAGTATATAGTATATATCATATATATACTATAAATCAGTATGCATTATCACGCTCTATAATACCCTATGTACGCAAGTACCCTCATCAGCACGTCCTTCGACTTACCGGCCCATCTTGCGTCAATCTGATGTGTCGGTTATAGCTCAGTAGCAGTCAGATTGCAGACGTCGCACTGATTGCTTCGAACAATTGCGATTCATAATCTCCGCTCTATTATATTACAACCCATTCGCTAGAGCCCTTCGTGTCAACCTACTCACTTACTCTATTTACTATACCTATACCTATATGATCATATTATATATAGTACTTATGTACACAAAACTATATATACACTATATATATATATATATATAATATTATATATAAACTATATATATATAAATATTGATATTACTATGTATATCTACATATCTTCTATATATATACTACTACATATATCATAGTGTGTACGTATTCATTATGCTCTTCAATCATTTACTTAATCTACCATTAGTTAATAGTACAGCTCACGATAGTCTGTAGTACCTATACTGGTACTCTATATAGTTACTTAACCCTTATTACCTATCATTTAACGTTACTAATATATACTCATCGGTATAACGCAATCTACTTATGCGTTAACGAATATGACCTTACTACTACTATTATAATAGTACTGAGTATATCTTATATTATAATATCGTATATATGCTACTATCAATTTAGCCTTACTAATCATACCTGCCCTATATATAAATATTTGTATGTAAGCTCACTATTAATTACCCCTCTCAATGATATAGTACTTCCATAGCTTTGATAATATATGATATTTATTTATCAATTTTTTGTTTATTTACAAAGAGTTCGCTCCTCACGAACACATACCCGTATTGCTGTATGAGTGGGAACGTCTCTAAGGTAATTGTCACCTAAGTTTCCATGACTAAGGATTTCAAAGCCGGGCCCTTGCTTTGCGCGACTCTGTCCGCTCTGGTATCCGATCGCGAGGCCCTTATATATTATACGTATAATAAATATTACTATATATATTACTACTATCTAATATATATATACCTATATACTAATTATATATATAATATACTATATATAAATATATATATTATATATATATTCACTTCTATACCAGTTTACATATTATCATAAAGTCTAAGCCCCTTCAACAGGTAAATTAATCTAGAGATAAATTTGACACTATATAATACTATATAATATTATAAAGTTATAAAACCAAAAAAAAAAGCCAGCAGACACTACTATGACCCTGTAACGACTAGCTGAGGATAATAAATGGAAAGCGTATTGCTTTGGACATTTCCCTAAATAAGAATTCCCATTCTATGATGACACGTCATGTTCTCCTATCTTTACGCAAAGACTCCGAAAGGGATTAACTTTTCGCTAAAGGAACAACACAGAAAAGACACCCAAAGTCAAGACAGGAAACTCCCTTCGTCGACGATCTCGCAACCCAGCCAAATTCGTCTTCGTCATTGGCGCGATCTACACCACCTCATCAAGCGCGCCGCCACATATGGTTTTAGCGCCGGCTCGCTTTGCCTCCTTGCCCTCCATCTGATCGCGCTGACGGCGCTAGCGGCCTATGCAGTCTTGACATAGAGTCGCACACGCACAAGGCCCTATTCGTGTAAGACTGACTGCGTAATAATAATTTATGATGTACCTATGCTGGCAACTGCATGAGTTATGTCTTCTTTGAGCAAGTCGGCCTGAGCGATATTTTCTCACTTGACTGTTACATCAATTACTGACTATTACCACAGCCTGTCTGCTATCCTCATCTGTTACTATGTCGTCCGCCTTTCGTAGTTCCACATAACAATATATGATCGCCCCGTCGTCGAACGAATCCCTTCTTCGACTTTTCTGTTATCAACAAATATTTTAACCACCGAACCCTCGTTCGACTAAGGCCAGTTGTGTCCTCGCATGCATTAGCACACTCTAGTCAACGGCCCGAGAGTCTCTTTCCTGCTAGCAATCAAGCTCTGAGTGAACCATAAGACCTCTATGTTATACAGAACGCCGGTTATCGACTTAGAGTCCCCTCTGCATACACTCAGATCACGCTCTCTTGATACCGATGCATTCTTGACTTGAGCCGGCATACACGGCATCGCCCTCCGCAACCTGCAAAAATTGATATCATTAAGCTCAGTGAGTCCTTATGCGTCGCCCCGTAACGTTAATATATAGGCTTATATACGCCAATCCGTGCCCACTCTGTGCAAATAATCGGTTTAACGCAGCGGTGTATCGCACCATAATCTTCATCACTACTTATATAATAACGCCGCTGATCCGACCGTCGCTCACGTTGAGCCCTCAACCCGAGTTGAGTTTCATCTTGCCTCTGAGTTACTCAGCGATATCCCTAGATAATATATCGTCATCGAGGTGACTCTTTCTTCGTAGAGCCAGTACTCCCCTTCTGTAGTTGAAAACCATTATAGCCCCTCCGTATAATTACTATCCTCACGCGAGTACTAGTATCGATATCCCCTTATGTTATATATTATATATCATATAGTTATTTAACTAAATACTCTTTATATTATATGATTTGAATCGTTAGTAATAGCATAAATTTTATCGCATCTAGCATTATATACAAATATCTCGCAATCATCCACCGTTTCTACTACAACCACAACAAAAAGTATTACTGCCACTGAAACCCATACTACTGTGTCTTCTTTTCATTTAAGAGATGCTTACAACTTATATATATATATATATTATATAATATATAAATATATGATATATACTATATATACTATATATAGCCTATATATATCATATAATATAATATATACTATATATCATATATACTATATATCTATATAGTATACTATATACTATATGATATATATATATATATATGATATAACATATCAACTATAATAGTATAGGTCACTATATACCTATAATCATACGATTAGCTAATATTGTATTCTGCAGTGCGGCTCCATATATATCATCAATGTACTATATCCCCTTGTGCTCCTCTGGACGAATATATATTATACTATATTATATACTTATATATAGTATATTATATATACTAAGTATTATAATACTTTATACCTATATATAACTCTCCACTCTCGCCTCCCACAAGCGGTATTCATTCTTCTTACATAGTGATACGTGTACAGCTATCATTATACTTAGCTATATATGTATCCGATCACTCCTAACCGGGCGGGCTAATGATGATTAGAAAAGTTAACATTAAGTTACGCTTAATACCAATGATTACATGCGTTCTACAGGCGTCTAACTCATTGAATCGTCCTTCGGATATAACTACTATAAGTCATCACAATTATCAAATAGTAAAGTTTGTATCATATAATATATGACTCAGTGCGCTATATAGATATACAAGAGTTATTATTGCGCGATCAATGGATAAAGTAGCTCAGCCGCCACTATAGGCTCACTACAAGTATATATATACTAGTACTTAATTATATATTATATATTCATATTACTATATTATATATTAATATGTACTAGTAAGCTCATAAGGATCTCTCTAAGTCATATATATATATATATATATATATATATATACTATCTTATATAAAAATTCTGTAGATTCAGCTATATTATATAATGCTGGTAAGCCAACTAGAAGCATGTGTTCAAGCATAAGTTTGCTGCTGCGATATGATATATAGACTATATATAATTATATTATCACTTATATATTTCTAATCAGTACTATCATACCCATGAACGTAATAACTCCTCGACTAATATCTATACATGTAATATAGTATGACAACCTACTTATAGTATACTAGATACTATGATATATATACTATATTAATAATATATATCATTATATATATATATATATATAGTAGATTAGGCGGACGTGCTGCGTAATATATATTCAACCCGTCAACGCTTAACGTATATAATATATATACTATATATATATATATAGACGCATTCTCATTCATGTCAATTATTCCTAACATTCATAACTTTCTTACTATATACTATACTATATCAACACTATGCATATTATTATATACTATTATATACTACACTCTGATAGCTGTCATATATACTATATCTATTAATATATACCTAAATCCCACCTCCATATGTTGTCTTCTCGGTCGCCCGTGCTGATATATATATATCAGATATATATATACTTATAATATATAATTATATATATATATATAATAATATATATAGATACTATAATATTCATATATAAAATATTATATATATATAATATATAATATATATATATATATATATAATTATATATATATATATATATATATATTACTATAGATATCATATAGCTATATATTCATTTCGTCAAGTTTTAAATTGTTCGTAAGTCTAAATCGAAACTTCGAGAAGACGAACTGTTCTAATCGTTCCTACATTATATTATATATATATATATATATTTATATAAAAATATCGTAGAAAGCGCCTAGAATATATATATATAGAACCAAATAATATATGCGTCTTTGCCTTTAACTACTATAGCCTGACCCGGTATAAGATTTTACCCTAACCATCAGTTGCAAAACGAGGAAACGAAAAACTGCCCTATATATATATATTATATATTAATATTCTCTGTATATACGCTGAAGTGTGGAAGAGTGAGGTATCAAAAATACCTGTCCTCTATACCCGTGTATATGCGTACCTTACGTTAGTTACAACTCGATTAATAGCACGTCATCATCCGCTGATCTAGCTCAGATTATAACCCTTAATCGGTCTCGGTACGTATTTATATATATATTCCACCGCTTCACCCACTCAGTGCCGGGGCGTAGTTTTATATAATTATATATAGATATATTATACTATATAATATATACCTCATATATCATAAATATTTATATATTAGGTATATAAACTACTTCTTAGTAGACGTATTATATATAAGTCTACTTGTTATATTAGAATATATATATATATATATTATATACTGAATTGCCCGTTCTGTCCTGCCTTACCTTATGGTCTAGTTTTCTTCAGGTCGTTTCATTTTTGGCTCTTGTTGATTGAGCGACCTTCTTCCGCCTTCTTATTAATTGTCGTGTTCCTCAAGGTTCTATTTTCTAGACTCAAAACTTTATTCTTATCCTTTATCATCAACGATCTTTCTTAGCAGGCACTACCTAACTTGGTTCAGCTTGTGTATGTCCGATGACTCAACTCTTTATTCTTTCGACTTATTTTCCAAACCATGTCTAAGAATTTGCCTCTTCGCCATACAGGCTCCCGATTCAATTCTTGCCAATCTGTTAGGGATTTCTCAGTGGAGTAAAAGCAATCTTGTGAAGTTCAACTATTTAAAATATCAACTTTTTCACATTTCCCTACTCTAAAAACACCTGCTAAAGCTTTCCTATCCACACCTTAATCTGGGTCGCTTCGTAAGCCATCTCTCACACTGTTAATGATATGATAACATGACAGGATGTCTCTGGACATCTGAAACATAAATAGCGAATGCTTCTGGGATGACGACATATGCCTTAGTTTGTTAAAGCGGGTCAAAAGGAAGCTGTGAGGGTGCTGTTCAGGATGCGTGAATATTTTTCTTCTGCTAGTTACTCAGTTATATAAGGCGTTTATTCCCCCTGCTTAGCACAAGTAAAATTCTCATCATTGGGGCTCTTCTCTTACCGCGGCCAACGGCGAATCTCAAGAAGCTGGTGCCATCCACCTTTCGCTGTCTACGATAGGGCGTTGATCTGCTAACGCAGCGACATAGAGACTTATAAACAGTCCTGCCTACTTTCAGCTTGCATTTCCATTTAGACCCCTAGCTTTCAATGCGACGTTGACATTGACGCTTCGTGCTCTTTCCATAGGTATTGCCAACAGCAGGTGCTCGAAAAGTAATTGCACCTTTGGCATTTCCATCCACTACTGCGTCGCCCTCATAACACAAGAGATGCCTTACGTCTCAGGATGGATATCGTATGCTGACACTCCAAACACTCGACGATCTCAAGGGTTCGTACCATTCTAACTATCTGGATCAGTCCGGTCCGTCAATATAAGAATTCTTCATGTTCTCTTTTCTGCCTTTTTCGGAGTTAACGAAAAGTTGGCAAGTCCTCATGTTTTAAAATTAACTAACTTTCGCTTTGCTGAAATGTACAGCATACTTTTACTATTGCCATTTGTGCCCGTTGTTTTAGTTTTTTTTTTTATATATTGTTATTATTATTATTAATTATTTATTTTAATAATTAGTATTATTATTAATTATTATTATTATTATTATTATTATTATTATTTTATTATTAATTATTATTATTTATTATTAGTATTATTGAATTTTACTTTTATTAGAAAGTGATTGATCCCTAATTAACAAAATCTCTGAATTCTTTAACTGTCCATTCATCCTGCATGAGATTGAATAATGACTATCAATACCTACGTACTTAGGGCATTTGTTCCGTGGATCCTGTATATATATGTTCCTAAACCACATTTAGGATAAATAAATTTTTAAATATCAGGTGAACGCATAAGATCTGGGATTGTATCTTTAAATAATAACTTTCAAGTAAGGAAGGTATCTGTCGATTATCTTCTTTAATTCCAGTCTTAGTTGAACTTAGCATTATTTATTATTATTATTATTATTATTATTATTATTATTATTATTATTATTATTATTATTATTATTATTATTATTATTATTATTATTATTATTATTATTATTATATTCATGCATCATCATTATCATTATCATTACATTATCATTATCATTATCCATTATCATTAATTTCATTATCATTATTATGATTATTATTATTATTATTATTATTATTATTATTATTATTATTATTATTATTTATTATTATTATTATTATTATTATTATTATTATTATTTATTATTATTATTAATTATTATTATCTTATTATTATCTATTATTATTATTTTATGTGTATTATTATTATGTATTATTAATGTTTTTATATTGTGATTAGTTAATTTTTATGATTTCGATGATTTATTGTCCGCATACATTCAAAGTTATAAACTGTAAAGTGCTGGTCTATATTGTTTTTATCATGTAAATCAATTCTGGCATCCTCATTGTTTATACACCTTTACTGTCAATCATCTTTCCTTTGGTCTTCTTCCACACTTCTGCTTTCACTTCATCCTTTGTATCTTGACAACGCAACTCTCTCTCTCTTCATTCGTCTCTTTCTCTCTCTCTTTCTGCATCGTCTCTCATCTCTCTCTTCTCATCTCTCTTCTCTCTCATCTTCTTCTCTCTCTCTCTCTCTCTCTCCTCCCTCTCTCTCCTTCTCTTTCTCTTTGTTTCATATTTCAGTTGTGAAATCTCTCTTTATCGATATCTCATGACCAAGGGAAGTAAATATTTATTTTGCTTCATCGCTATTATTTATTCATTTATCTTTGCATTTTTTTCTTTTTTATTTTTGTTTTCAATGTGTTTTAAATAGTGTTTTATTTTTATTATGTAGATTAGTGCTATGTCGAATCTCATATGATTCGACAAAACGTTTCCTGGATTAATTAATAATGTTCTAGTTTCTTTGGGGATTACTCTTCATTCATATAAAATGGATTATATATGTATATATATTATATATATTTATATTATAGGTATATATATATATATCATATATATATATAATATATATATATATATTATATTTATTTATATATATATAATATAAGTATATAATATATTATTATAAATATATATATGTATATATATAATTATATATATACTTATATAGTATATATAAATATATATATATATATAATTTAATTTTATATATATATATATTATATATATAATATATTATTTATTACTAAAATATATATATATATATATATAGTATATATAGTATATATAGTATACTTCACAGGTCAAATTTCTAGGACTGCTTCTAGATGACACTTAACATTATGCACCACATATTAACACCTAATATACACACAATATATAATAATAATAATAATAATAATAATAATATAATAATATAATAATATAATATATAATATAATATAATAATAATACTAATAATAATAATAATAATAATAAATAATAATTGGTAATAAAAAATGAGATAAAATGATTATAAAATTATAATAATAATAATAATAATAATATAATAATAATAATAATATAATATAATAATAATATAATAATAATATAATAATAATATATATATAACTAATAATAATACAATTCAAAATTATATTGCAGTCTTCACTGTACTCCTTGACATAAATTATCTTCATACTCTCTCTCTTTATAATATATATATTTATATATATATATATAATATAACTATATATATATATATATAATATTATATATTATATAATATATTATATATTATATATATATATTATAGTTATAGATTATATATATATATACTAATATAATATATCTAATATATATATATATATTATATTATATATATATTATATATAATTATAATCTTTATATATATATATATATATATACTATATATATATAATATATGATATATATATATAATATTATGTATATATATATATATATAATAATATATTATTATATATATTATATATATATATATATATATATATATTATATTACTATTTATATATATATTATATATAGTATATTTATTTTGTTACCGTTTTGATATAGACGTGTTTGAAACAGAAGAAATATAAAGAATTCAACTGGGAAGCATTGGAAAGTAAAGAAAAAGGAATTTATGGAAAATAAAGTTCTCTCCAAAAGATTCAAGCTCTTAACGAAGTGAAAATTTTTTTACACTAAATGAGAAAATTATTTTTTTTTATGATTTGAAAAATTTGAATTGTAGGTATAAAATGAATTTTGATTGATAAATAAATAAACTGTGAAGTGGCATATTTACCAGTGTATGTGCTTTTTGGACTCTTAGATTTTTACTGAGGTTTCTTGTTTGTTCTACTTGAAGAAGACCATTCAAGGATCTCAAGGATTTCAGTTGCAACTTAGCAAAGGAATAGAAGCAATTAAATAAAATAAGTACAAGTGTTGCGTGAAATTTATCATCAGGATAAATCTTCTGAGGTTTCCTACTTTGTCATTACTTTGTCTACTTGAAAAAGACCACATCAGGTTTTCAAGGGCAACTTATTAGAGGAAATAGTATTTCATTTGAAATTAGATACTTGTGTCAGGAAGAAAAATCAACATCAGGGTAGATTTAATAGAAACTGGGGACCTCTGTGATTGGAGAGAGTGTCTTTAAGATCGTAAGGGGTATTCATCAAGGAAAGTATCAAGTAAGAAAGATTATAGTGTAGAATAAGTAAAGGACACTCTAAGAAGAGTGATAGTTTCCAAAGACGGAAGGAGATTATATTACGATGGAATCCGTCCTGTTTTATTACTACCGGAATAAAGATTTCAACAAGCAATAAAATATACCGCACGAAGGAAGAGATTCCAGGGAACGTTATATAATCGGTGAAACTAAACATGACTTGAGAAGAAGATGGGTAGTGATTGTGTTTTCATACAATAGTATTTTCAATTTGTAAAAAAAACATCTTTAAAGATTTTAGATAGATAGAAGAAATTATTTTAGAATAATAGATATATATAGAGATATTTTAGGTGTGATTGTTTTTGAGCGGGGACCGGAGCTTGAGGTGCGGGAATGTCGCCTCAGGTTAGTGGGTCCCCGTAACTGTGCAGCTAATCAAGTGTGGGAATGAGAAGAAGTAGAGTGGGTGAACTAAGAGGTCAGGATTAAGGAGAGTGAGGGTGAGTAAAGAGATAAGATGGGCAAAAGAGAGTAGATTAGGACAGATGGGTCTGTATGAATGCTGAGAGGGATAATGAGCGATATCGCCAAAGAGGGAAGAAGTTGGGTTAATGTTCGAAGAAAAAAGGTTGGATGTGCTAGGGTTGACAGAAACAAAGCTGAAAGGATAGAGGGAGATGGTCTTTGGAAAATTTAAGGGTATGATATCAGGGGTGGACGAGAGAGTGAGGGCGAGGGAAGGGGTACGGAATAGTTATGAGGAAAGAGTTGTGGGATAAGGTAAAAGTGTGCAAATAGTTGAATTCGAGAATACTGGTGGGTTAAGTGAAAATTTGGGGGGGGAAATGTGGGTTTTTATATGCGCGTATGCCCAGTAAATGGAGCGAGGGGAGGTAGGAGAGAGAAAATTTTTGGAGATAGATAGATATGAATTGAATGTTGGGAAAGATATATAGAGAGGTTAATGATAAATTTGTTTATTAGGGAGATTTGAATGCAGGAGGTGGGAAGAGAGGGATGGGGAGAAAGTTATGGTGCTCCACTTGGGGGTAGGGGAAGGAATGTTTAATGTAGAAAGTTGTTCGAGTATATAGATAGTTGATAGAAGATTGATAGTTGGAAATACTTGTTCAGAAAAGTGAAATCATCAGTATAGCATGGAGAGTGAGGATGGGGGAGGGCGATATAATAGGATTATGTGTGTTAAATAGATGGATAGAGGCCAGATTACTAGATGTTAAATGTTTTCAGAGGGGCAGGTAAGGGGGTTATCTGATCACTATTTGGTGTTGCTAGGTTAAGGGTAGGGGAGAGGT
The DNA here is from genome assembly GCA_015478945.1 of Trachelipus rathkii. Lineage (NCBI taxonomy): Eukaryota > Metazoa > Arthropoda > Malacostraca > Isopoda > Trachelipodidae > Trachelipus > Trachelipus rathkii. The sequence goes on from JABUQX010131425.1 coordinate 15,764, forward strand.
AACGGTTAGAGAGAGAGAAAAAAAAAAGAGGAAAATAGAAGTCATTAAGGTGGAAAAATTAGATGAGGCCATGTGTAAGAGCGAGTTAGGAGGGGTAATGGAGATAGGTGAGGGACGTGGAGGGCGGAATAGGGATTGTGGAGGAGGAGGTGGAAGAGGATCTAAAGAGACATTTGTGAAGAAGCCAGATGGATTGAGGAGTAAAGGTGGACAGTAGATGCAGGAAGGAAAAGGTGATAGAGAGAAAAGATTTGGGGTGAAAAGAAACAAGAGGCCTATTGAAATGGTTGGGGATGGAGAAGCGGAAAGCTGGAGGAATATAGAGGGGTTAGAGTGGAAGCAAAGTAGGGCGGTGGAGAGGGCGAAGAGAAATGCAAATAATGAGTGGTGTATTGAAAAGTGACAGAAAATTTTTAAACAGGGAGCAAGATATTCTGGAAAGAAAATAAAAAAAGGAAGAAGATGGAGGGGTTATGGGAGAGGGTTAAGGGAGGGGATGAGGGAATGGATAGCGAGGGAAATGGGTGTGAGGATAAGATGGGGGGGAATATTTGTAGAGGATTATTGAATGGAATTGGGTGGAAGATGATGAGGAGGTTTTTCATAAGAGCGTGAGTATAGAGAGATAGAAGGGCACGGGAAGGAGATGTGGAAATGACAATGGAGAAATTTAATTAGAGAGTGCCGTTAAACTAAGGAAAAAAAGGAAAGTCCAAAGGTCTAGATGGTGTGAGTATGGAAATGTTACAGATGGGGGGCAGAGGGGTGGAGGAATGGCTGTACAGGTTGTTATATATAATTTATGTTGGAGGAAGGGAAGAGGGTCATAGGATTGGGTAAGGAGTATGGTTGTTTGTTCCCTGTATAAGGAACAGGGGATAGGCATGGAGTGTGGTTATGATCTAGAGGTATTTGCTTCTTTTGAGTGTAGTAGGGGAAAGTGTAGGGGAGAATACTAATTGAGAGGAGGGTGAGAGAGTTAACGGAAGAGAGAATGGGGGAGGAAAAGGAGGATTTAGGGATTGGGAAGCGGGAGTGTTGGTGATACAAGTATTTCACATGAGATGCTTGTGGAGAAGGTTAGAAAGGAAAGGGAGTGTGTATGGGTTTTTTAGATCTGGGAAAGCATATCGATAGAGTGAGAGGGGTGACTTATGGAGGTGCTGGAGGAACATTGGAGTAGGGGTAAATTAGGTAATATTAGGGCCTTTATAGGAATAGCAGAATTGTGTGTGAGAGTATTTACGGAGGGGTGGCAGAAGTGAGATGTTTGGAGTTGGAGAGAGGTTGATGACAAGGATGTGTATGTCGGCTATTGATTGGGGGAGTCGTTCTGCGGAAGGGAAAGAGCGGAGAGTCTGCTGAGGTCGACGTGCTGATGGTTACGTTATGTTCGGTCACGTTCGGGGAATCGCACCATTAGCTACTGTAGGAGGTAATTCTAATAAGAGCGGTTGTAGGGGATGCAGTGGCATCATAGTGTGGCGCGAGTTATCATTTTAAATGTCAGTGGAGAGGTGTTAGGCCAAGAGGAAATTGATGAGGAAGGGGAAGGGGGTGCGGTCGAGATGTGGAGATGGGTGAGGGGGTGATGAAGGAAGTTCAGGCAAGAGTGAGTAACATGATACGTTGATCTAATTATGCGGAGAGATAGCTTCGACGAAGAGCAGTAGCTGGAGGACTGGAGATGTGGGGATGGCGCCTGTGAGAAGGTATTCCAGACAGAAGAGGTGTGTAGTAGGGTTAGTTTGGTGGTTGAAAGGCAGGTGTTGAGAGCGAAGAGGGTGGTAGGCGTGGACAGAGATGAGTGCTGGTACGTGTGCAAAGATATCTGAAGAATTCAGAACGATGAGTAGCGAGTAAGAGAAGGGGATTCAGTGGTTGTAAGTGTTGGAGTGGAATTTGAGGAGAGAGGAAAACAGATAGGGACTGGGTGTAGGATTAGAGGTAGGAGGTACCGTTACTGCGAAGAAGTAAAGGTTTTCAGATATTGTAGGTGATGGATTCGGGTAAGGAAGGAGGGATGAAGAAAGATAGGTCATAGAGTAGGAGAAGGAATGAGAGCATTGAGAGGTTTGAGGGAATTATGGAAAGGGGGGGATTTATCACATAAACTCAAGATAAGTATGTTTGAAAAAATTTGTGTTCCAGCGGTACTATATGGGTATGAAACATGGGGGTTGAATGCTAGGTCCAAGAAGAAATTGAAGTGTTTTGAGATGAAAAGGGTTGAGAGCGGTTTGTGGGGTAGTAAGAGAGAGAGGATTAGGAAAGGGTAATTAAGAGAGATGCTGATTCGCGAAGAATGTTTGGTGAGAAGAGCGAGAGTAGGGAAATGTTTAAGATGGTTTTGGAACTCTGGGAGAATGGAGGAGGCAAGAAGGCGTGGTTAGGAGAGTTTGGGAGGCGGCGGGGATAGGAAGGAGAGGAGGGGGGAAGGTACCAAGAAGAAGGTGATGGGATGGAATAAAGGAATGTTGCGAGGAGAGAGGGGATGAGGGTGGAAGAAGTAGGCGTTTTTGGCGAGAGTAGATGTGAATGGGAGGAGGTTGGGTGAGGGCGTGAGATGAAGGAAATATGCTTTAGGTGAGCTCGCACGTCCTACCCGCTTTTGCGGGAATAAGTGCTTGTAAAATAATAATAATAAATCAATAATAATAATCGAATAATAATAATAATATAATAATATAATGATATATATAATCATTTATATAAATATTATAATATATATATTTATATATATATATATATTATATATATATAATTAGTTATATATTATATGATATATATAGTATATATATATATATTATAATTAAATATATATATATTATAATATATATATATATATAAATATATATATATATAATATTATATATATATATTTTTAATTTTAGGTAAATACTGAAGTTTGGTATTTTTATTTAATTATGCTAATGCAAATAATATATATATATATATATATATATATGATTATATATATAATATATAATAAATAATAGTATATATATATTATAATAACTATACTATATAGTACTATAATATATATATATATATATATATATTATATAATATGAATATATATATATATATATATTATATATATTATATATATATATATATTAATTATTATTATTATATATATATTATTTTATATATGTTTTAGTATCTATATTATATTATATATTATATATATATTAGAGTATATATATATATATAGTATTAATACTATATATACTATATATATATATATAATATAGATACTATATATTTTATAATTAACTGATATATTACTATATATAGCGCGGCGACCCCAGTAAACTTTCTCACTCCACTCTCATCATCTCTTCTCTCTCCTCTCCTCTCCTCTCTCTCGTCTCAGTCTCTCTCTCTCTCCTCTCCTCTCTCTCTCTCTCTCTCTCTCTCTCTTCTCTCAAAATTCTTTTTCTCTCCTCTTTCTCTCTTCCTCCTTCTCTCTCTCCTCTTCTCTTCTCCTCTTCTCTCTCTCTCTCTCTTATATTATATATAATATATATAATATATTATATCTTATATATAATATGTCAGCGTATTTAGTAGATGATAGTTATATCTAATATATAATATATATATATATATATATAGTATTATTTATTTACTATAGTCGTTATTATTTGATTACGCATAATTTAAATAATATACCATCACTCTCAGTATTTTTTACCGGTAAATTAAATTATTATAAAAAAAGAAGGGGGAAAAAAAAAGAAATAAAAAAGTAATATAAATAAATGAACAACAAACCAAACTATGATATTTTACATGAAATTATTCTATGATTAAAAAAAATGAAACTAAAGACAAAACTTAATAAGAACAATTTTCGAACATTTCAACAGAACACTTTAAATTTATTTAAAGTTAAATTGAAATTTGATGATCCCACGAAAGGTTATGTTTCATTATTGCAAATCAAATTTTTTTTTCATTATAATAATAATCAATAATACTAATAATAATAATAATAATAAATCATATAATATAATAATAATAATAGATGAATAATGAAATAAATAATAATTAATAATATAATAAATAATATAATAATAATATATAATATTAATAATAATAATAATAGAATAATAATAATCAATAATAATAATAATAATAATCGATAAATAAATAATAATAATAATAATAATAATAATAAATACATAATTAATAATAATAATAACAGTAATAATAGATTATAATTAATAATAATAATAATCAATAATAATAATATAATAATTTAATATAATAAAATAATAATAATAATATATATAATATAATAGAATAATAATATAATAATAAGTATAATAATTCAGACTATAATAATAATAATAATAATGTAATAGTAAATAAGTGAGTAATAATAATAATATAATATAATAATAATAGATTAATAATCAATAATATAATTAATAATAATAATATAATAATAATAATAATAAATAATAATAATAATAATAATAATAAAATAATAATATAATAATAATATAATAATAATAACCTAATAATATAAATAATTATAATTATTAGATTATAATTAAGTAATTATAATAAAATAATAATAATGAATAATAGTAATAAATAATAATATAATAATAATATATAATATAATCAATATATAATAATATAATGAATAATAATTAATGAATAATAATAAAATAATAATAGATACATAAAAGTTTTTTGTTTTTAGGTCTTCTAAGATTCACGAAATAGTTCTTCTTCTAATTTTCATTTATTTTCTTAAAACTATTCTATAAAAATAATTTACAAAAAAAGTATGAGGCATATTTATATTTATTAGTTTCCTTGACCGGTTTCGTCCGTAAACCTCGAAAATGCCTTCCGAGTTTCATTCTAACAATTGAAATGATTATTTAAACAAGATTTAAGATACTCAAGTTATAATTTTAGGTGCATTTTCATTTATATTTAATCTGAGGGAACATTACTTTGAAACTTTAGTTTGTGTTAAATAATTCATTCAATTGCTAGAATCGATCACTCTGAAGATGTCCGAGGTTTACGGCGAAACTAGTCAGGAACTCAATAAACTATAATGTGCTCATACTTTTCTTTGGTAAGTTATTTTCCTAGAAACTGTTTTTAAGGTTAAAAGGATTATAATTGGAAATTAGGAAAAAGACATTTTCGTGCATACTTGAAAGCTAGAAGCCGATACTTACTAGGTTAAAACAAAATCTGCTATAGTTAATAAGTTAATAATATGAATAATATAATAGATGATTATCTCAACCAATAATATATAATTAATAATAATAATATTTCATAAAATAATAATACTCTAAATAAGATTAATAATAATAAGTACTATTTAAAATTAATAATGAATCATAATAGGTAATACAATAAATAATAATAGTAATAAATAATAACAATAATTAATATATAGATAATAATAATAATAATTAAATAATAATTGGTAGTAATAATAAAAAAGAGAATAATAATAATAAAATAATATAAATACATAAAAATATTAATAATATAATAAAAGTAGGTTTAGTACAAAATCAAGAAAAAATATAATAATAATAATCATAATAATCAATAATAATAATAATAATATATGATAATAATAATAAGTAATAAATAATAATTAATAATGATAATAAATCATATAATAATAATAATAATAATAATAATAATGTAGATAATAATTAATTAATAATGAATATATAATGAAATAATAAAATGAAAATTAAAAAAATAAAATTTAAAACGTATAATAATAAAATGTACATAAAACAAAGAATTTTAACCTTAATAGTGTAAAAACATTTTTAAATACTAATAATAATAATAATATAATAAATTAATAATGAATAATTAATAATAATCATGAATTAATGAATATACTAATGATGAATAAGTGAATATCCATAATAATATTATAGATAATAAATAATGATAGAATAATAATAATGAATAGAATGATATAATAGTATAAGTAGATAGATAATATATAGTCAATGAGATATAATGAATGTAATAATTAATGATAGCCATGATGCGTTGATGCAGATAGATGTATAAATAGAGGTAGAGTTAATGAATATAGGGGAGGTATATTAGACGGTCAGATCACCTTAGGTTGTGCCGACGTGAGGGGGATGCGAGGTATGTTAGATGCAAAGCGAAGGATGCGGTTAGCGTCGGTGGAGCAAATTCTGATAAATATGATTGCGTTGTTTAGGTGATTTATAGTGAATGTATGTAGGTGATGTTGCGAGCTGAGTGTATAATAATCGAAATAGTATAGAGATGACTGTTACAGACTGACTATATACAGGGCAATCAGAAATGTACATTGGCACAATACCCATTGCTCTGACACAAATTATTTCCGAATACTCCTCTCGTCTTGCGTTATAATTAAGTAGCATATGAAGGATACTATTGTATATATATAATATATATATACTATATATATATATCATATATATATATTATAATATATATATAAAATTATATTTTTATATTATATATATATATATATATTATAATGTAGGTATTTTTATATATATATATATGGTATATATATATATAATATATAGTAGTTATATTTATTCTATATATTAATATTTGTAATATATATTTATTATATATGATACTATGATATTATAATCTATAGTTTTACTATATATATATAATATATCTTATATATATTACTTGATTATTTGTATATCTGATTAGTATATCTATATATATATATATATATATATATACTTATATAGGTACCTACTATCATAGTAGTATATATATAGGAACCTACGACCGGCGGAACGCGACCGGGCCGACGGCCCAGGCCGGCCCGGGCCCCGGATCCCGTGCCCCGGGCCGACGGCCAAAATCAGTGAAAACCGGGGTTTTCTATCGGGGTTAACTGTAAAAATTTACACTAAATTAGAGGGTTAAATCAAACAAAATAACGTACAATATGAATATCTTTAGATCTCCACTTTCACGTGCGAGCTTTTTTGTTTATTATGGATTGATGGCCAAAATCATATAAATCGCTGAGCATATATATATCAGTTTTTTTTTTTGGCATTTACTATGATTTCAAATTAAAATTGGGGCCAATTATAATTTTTTCCCGGGTTTTTAACATATAAAATATTCGAAATTTGAATATACTCATACGAGAATGTCGCTGAAATAAGGGAAAATGAAATTAATGTTAAAATGTTGAAAATGTATTCTTCTTTCATATCTTGATAAGTAAATATCTTCAGAAATCAAGAAAGCATAGTTTCCGAAAGTTCTCTTTTTTTCAAAATTGTTTTTATTTAATTGAATTGCTTCAAAATTTATAACAGGTATTTTCAAGACTAATGGTCGAAGTATCTGAGCGCTTAATATATATTATATATCATATATTATATATAATAACTATAGTATATATATATATTACATTATATTATAGGCCTATAGGGGTACAGCTTTGTGACGCGCGTTGATCTTCAGTATAGTATATATATATATCTATAGGATATGGTCAGTCTTAGTCACCCTATGGCATCGTAAATATATTTAATAAAACATCACAGATAAAATTATGAAATGACTAAAACAACAACACTAAGTAAACGACTTTAAGAGGCTTCAGCCTAAGACAACATCAAAGGCCGTCATGATCGCGATGGAATTGACACAGAAATATACAAGAAAATAAAAGAAGTTAAATGAAAAATATTGTTGGCTAATCTTGTATTTGCTGTGCGCACGGAAGGATTCCCAGGAGGCCCGTTGCTTGTAGCCCGTAGTCGTTAAAAAACTCCCGCTCGTGAATTTAGGGTAATAGGAATTATATGACATACGACAGGTGGTTCTATCAAAGGCTCAGCATTCGCTACCGGTTATTACACTATATTAAAATTATCAGTATAGTATATATCATATGACGATTAAATTATTTTCCTCTTTTTCATAACTTGATTTGATGTATTTCAATGTGAGACAACGGAATTTAATATTGATTTTTATGGTAGTGCAAGAGTGTCGATGGGCCTTGTACCGCTGAAATTCAGGAGAGTCTTTGATAAGATCAAGATGTTATGTTGTTTAACCTCGTCTGGGTAGATCATTAGTCTCGTCGATGTAAACAGATGGACAGTCATAGCAGGGAATTTTATAAATGCATTTGCGTTTGATAAGTATTAATTTTAGGGGGGTTTAAAAACTTTTCAAAGGGCATGATTACTTTTTAATAAAGCGCGAATATTTTTGGGCAAGATGTTGCTTTTAATTGATGAATCGTTAAATTATACAGGATGGGGAAGAATATAGAAAAAAGTGGAGTGTGGAGGAAAGGGAGGGCTTAACTATTATAGAATTTTTGTTTGGCTTTGCGAAATGCTGAATTAATGACATAAGGAGGATATTTTAGTTTGAATGAAAGTAGAAAAAGAATTGAGTTTCCTGTTGATGAGATTAGGTAATGGGAGAGCAGAACTCGAAGGGCTCCTACATAGGAGGCGCAGTTTAGTCGTAGCTTAATTTTGTGTTATACTGTATGAGCGAACCAATGTATACTAAGAGGAGGAAGAAGTTGGGTTATTCTGTAGACAGAAAAGGATAGATGTGGAGAGTTTTATCCATGAGAATTAAAAAGTATCAGAAAAAAGGTAGAGAAGATTTAAAATCAGAGTACTAAGTTCATTGTGTGAAGGAGATACGACGGGGGGATGAATGTTATTGATAGTTGTAAAATGAAAATTATATATGATGTCATTCTGGAGTGCGCGAACACGTCGTCCGACATAACGAAGCCAGTGGCCATTAGAAAGAGAAGGGTGATGAAATAATGTAGATGAGTGGTTCAGAGAGAGGATTTCCCTAGAAAAGGTAGTTGGCTCTTAAAGTGGGCAGATAAGGGCAGCAACACCATTCTGGAGCAGGCCATAGAGTTCTGTTTGTGAAAGAAAGCATTTGTTAAAAGTAAAGGAAACTGTGCATCTAAGTGTGGAGACGAAATAAGTTTGCGCCTTAAATGCAAGCAGAGATAACTGGTTTCACCAGACAATTTAAGAGTGATGGTTCTGATTAGTACTCCTAGATATCGGCTTAAGAGGTGATTGATTGGCAGTAAGTTTAGAGCTAACATGGGACAGGTACGCCGCGTAAGGTGTAGAAGGGTTGAGGTGTCGTGCCAAAAGTCTAAGAAATTGGTGTGTGGAAAAGGATTTAAGTTATAGTCGAAAGCTTAAATGGAGTGTGTAAGCGTGAATCCTTGCTAGTAATTGATGAATGGGGAAGGGTGAAACTTTTAGGTCCGATTAACTTGCGAATGGTTTATCTGAATGGAGAATATCCAGCCAGAGACAGAAGAAAGGTTTAGTCAAGGTAGTTCTGCAATTAGCCTATTGGACGGTGGAGAATGAATAGGCGACGTAAAAGAGTGATATTAGTACTGTTGGTGAATCGTTTCGGCAAAGCCATAGAAGTGGGGCAAGATCAGTCATGTACGCCTTCTATTTTTTATTATACAAGTGTTCGGGTATATTACTTTATTCACGTTCTCATGTGTGTCAAGCAATTTAATGTCATAGTATATATATATATGTTATGATACTATATATATATATTATTAGAATATTGATATATCATACTCATATCAGTACTATCATAAAGTTACCGTACGGTAGCGTAGTTGTATCTATATATATATGAGTATGTATATATATATATACTAAGTATAGTACTATATAAAATAATGCTATTATAATCGTTATGTGTATGCATAACTTATTCTTTATTCTAGAAAAGTAACTTATTTTCTAAAAATTTTCTTTCAAAAAGTAATTTTTTTAATTTAAATTCTAATTAAATGTCATTTCTCCTTTTAGATAAAGTAAAAAGCCTACACAAATTCCACCAGAAATTGGGGAAAACAACTGGATAACCTAGGAGTATTAGGTGAAAGATTATCAGGAGGGCGTGTTATTCTGTTATGACTGTGCATTTCTAATCTTCTAGCTAGACGTTATTTTGGAGGATTCGGCAGGAGCCCCGCCGGTGGCGCCGGCCCGACTCCGGGCACTGCCGCGCTAATAGGAAGCAGGCCCTCGGCCGCGACCGTGCTAACATTAGGAGCAGATTTCCCGCGTCCGCGCGCGGTCGCCCGCTCCGGCTCCATCCGGTGGGGATTATCCGCCCCGCCCCCCCCCAAATCTCCGCAGGTGCCCGGTCGGTTCCCTAGTATAATCACATACTATAGGATAGTAGGTACGTGTGATTCAGCGTATGCATATACGGTACGCGTAGCCTACGACCGTGATCTAATACATATATATATGATACTTAGGTGATGTATGAGTGCTATGATATAGGTAGATATTAGTCATGTGATAGGTCTATATATCTCATGGATGATATGATATTGAATTAATTTATGACTATCAGCGGGACGACCCAGTAACTTAGAGTTTACTAACTTGTCGGCGCTCGTCCTCTCTCTCGTCAGCTCTCTGCGTGTCTTTGCCATTCGGATCTTACAGCGACGGTTGGTGGATTGACATCTCTGCTCTCTCCTCATGCGTCCAGTCGTCTCTCTCGTCATCTTCTTTGCTAGTCGATGCGTCTGCCTTTCTTCTGCTGATGCTAGAATCTCTCCTCCTCATCTCTCGCTCTTCTCACGTCTTATTACTAATTAAATAATATAATAATAGTAGTATAGTATCACTGTAAGACTTATCATAGGTATATAGTATATATACTATGTATAATAATACGCTATTTAGTATATACTATCGATATGTATATTGATCACTAGTATATATATATATATCTATAGTTCTTATACTAATATAATAATTTACGCTTATATATATAAATATAGTATAGAGTATATATATTAATAGTAATAATATATAGTGATATATATTATATATATAATAATATATATATATATATATTAATCTGTTATAATGATACCGCCATAATATATATATAATATATCATATATATATATATATATATATAGATGATTAGTATATAAAGTCTATAATATGATTATAGATAGTTATTATATATATATATACATGTTATTTATACTAGTGATAGGCTATATAGTACAGATCCTATATATGCATGTTATATGAGTCGTATAGATTAGTACTAATAGTATATATATATATATATATATATATATTATATATATATTATAGTATATATTAAATATATATATATAAATATATATAGCTATACCGTTATAGTACTTAGTAGCCTAGTGAATATATTTAATACTATATATATAATTATAGTATGCGTAATTATATTACTATTGACTATATATTATATAGTACTTAGGTTATGACTATTATTATGATCCCGAATATAATAGTAACTATATATATCACTATAATTAGTTTATAAGTACATGATAGATTTAATATTGACTTATATATATATATTTATTCTACTAGATACCTATGATGATACTTAGCTAGTATACTATTATTATATATAACAGTTAGATATTATATATATATGCTTAGGCTAATATATTATTATATCATAAGTACGCTACTGAAGAATTAGATAATCTGAAGGGTCCTATCCCACCCATGTCGAGATTAGCAGAGTGATTTTTTTTTATTTTAAGGTTGGCATTTGAATCCATGCTGGTTAATAAAATATTTCAAAGTTAAGAGATTTGTATTATTGCTTGGTGCCATTATTCTTAAGCGTCTATTTTATTTTAGATTTCTATTATCTTTATTTATTTATCTTATGTCGTTCTAAAAAGTATTCTTTTGTTCTACGCTAATTATTCTATTATTGTATATTATAACAGGTATTTAAACAGTTCCAGACCAGACAGAGTCGGATGAAGTGAAACCATGAACGTAATGTTGAAAGAATTTTAATAGCTTTGAGCGCTGACGCGATAATAATTTGGCAGCCGACCTGACATGCGAACCATACTCGGCTATTCGATATGAGCAAGGAGCAGGACAACCTGATTTTAGGAAGTCGCCTTTTTGATATACTATATATCATATATAGATATATATATATACTTATAATATATATTATAGGAACAATAATTAGTGATAGGGTTTATACTACGTTATATGGACGGAGATAGTAGGTATGTTATATACTGTTTAGCGTGACATATGCTGCAGTAGTCGGACTGTAAAGTAGTCGGTATAGGTCATATTTTTTTTTTTATTTTTTTTTGTTTTGTTGGAGTTAAGTGTTACAGTGCGCACGCCACACGGCTCAAACAAAGCGGCCACACTGGTCTGAAAAAATCAACAACCATGGCGGGTACCTGGATCTTACATATTTCCAACCGTCAAAAGATTAAATAGAAGAAACAATATTCAGCTTCACTTAAAATAGACACAACTAAACAAAACAGTGCGTCTCTGTTGCATAAAGGTCTACAAATGTCATCCTAGTGTTCATAACAAATAATTTCATAATATTGATCGAGACTTTCACTTTTGTAGAAACAACGGAAGAAAGCATTACTGACTAAATGTATGGGCAAGCGTTCGGATAAGATAGTGGGATAATCTTTTGGAAAGGGGTGTATGACGTGGGTGCGTAAAGTAGGAAAATAACGGCAGGTGGCTGCATAGGAGATCAGTTCCAAGGCCTGGGGACAATCAGATGTCAAGACATAATGTTCTGAGAGCGATTGGTGGGCGTAGTGCCTTCGAAACACAAACATCTTGACAAATAGCGAAAGGGGGTTCCGTAATACATATAGTGATTGTGCAGGTGCCTATATGAAGTGAATAGGCTGCAGCCGTACGGACCAGCGTGCAGCGTACACTCACTTCGCGTGTAAGCGGTTTTCGTCGTGGGAGGAGTGACCAACTTCTCCCCGATGGACTTAGTTGAGACGCTTTATATTTCGTAAAGCGTTTCCGCGCTCCTCTCCTGATCATCAGTCGTACCAGCGCTCTTGCCCAACATCTAGATCGAAAACCTGTCGGGAGAGCAGGATAGTAATCAGCTGATGGGAGGGAGGTAGCCTTGTGAATGGCATCCGGGAGGTACCTCTGGAACACTGCGAAATGAGGAGGTGGGCCCATTTATTGGCCTCTACTGTCAGCGATTTTTCATTGGCCAGTTCCTTACATGCAGATAGGGGGTCCAACAGTAGAATAATTGTGTATTCCGTGCACTGGGGAATGAGGACGCAGCCGAAGAACAGAGTTGTTGGCCAACCATGACGAGGCATACCCGAATGTTGTAATCTTTTAGAAGTAAGAGGGTTTTAAGTCGCTTGTAGCGCGGCTCGACGTGCGTGACAGCCATCTGAGAGGATAAAAGTAACGATACAGATCGTGTCGATCTTGTTATAGGATAATGAACGTCGAGAAAGGCGCAATTCATTATAGCCATTAATTCTGCTGTGAAAATTGAAGCATGAGGGGGGAGGCTATGGGGAAAGGTTGCGATCAGCGAAGACACAGCAGTATGAACGCGGCCCCCCAACCCCAAACAAACAGCCTTTTTTGTCGGTTTAGAGCATCCAGTAATACTGGGGTGAACTCATCATGAACTGTGGAAGTGATAAGAATGATGCCTTTAACAGGGCAGCAGAATGGCTTGAGTCTTTGGAGAGAGAGGTCCAGGCCAGCAAATGGTGGGATGCACGGGGAACAAAACAAGGTGTGTTATCCTTCATCGTATGAGAAAGGCCGCGCACCTTTTGTAAAGGGATAGTAAGGAACTTTAGGATCGTTATGAAAACCGTGTCGAAAATGGCCGCGATAATTTTAGGGTTCTGAGCGCCGCCTTCCTTGAGAGTCCGCTGTCACGGCAGATCCTCGACTGCGGGATCATGAGCCACGGTGACATGTACCCATGGGGGCCCGTTCCGCGAAGGCGAGAGATGGCATCGACATCTACTTCGGACTATCAACGAGTGCTACCCGAGGGGGACGATCGGAACAGGCTCCAGTTGGGAGATACGGATCGCCTCGTTTTGTATGGGATCCAACAGATGCAGTAGTGTAGGGGAGGCCTGACCATATACTACACCGCCATAGTCAAGCTTCGATCGAACTAGGACGATATATAGACGTAAAAGGGACCTTGCGATCAGCACACAAGATTTTTGAGGCCGAGATGACGTAACAGGTCAAGAGCGCGATGACAAGTTGTTTTTAGGATATTTTATAATATGCGGTGCATATGTTAAGCGGTCATTCTAGGATGAGCCTAGAAATTTGACCTGTGAAAGTTACCGGAATGGGCGAACCATATAAGGTTAGGTCCGCGGGAAGAAGTTGGCAAGTTCTTCGATTCCCTTTTTCATCTTGAACCAGCACGCTGAAGGTTTTGGTGGGAACGGAAAATGGAAAGCCATTGGGAGTTACCACATCCGGTGAATATTCCATTCAAATAGCCTAGTTGAAAGTTGCCGTTCGATGAAAAGGCAGCTTGGCCCGGCTATATAATAGACACAAGTCATCAACATATGAGAGAAAAATTGACCGTGGGCTGGGATACGAAGTGAACCAATGTCATTAATCCAAAGACAAATGAGTAGTACACTTAAGACACTACCCTGCGGAAACGCCTTCATCCAGAGTAAGTGGCGTGACAGAATAGAAGAGCACCGAACTTGGATGGATCTGTTTGACAAAGACATTTAATGAAAAGAGGGATTTGTCCGCGGAAAAACCGAGCGACTGGAGTTTAAGGAGAATCCCGTTCTCCACGTTGTATCATAAAGCTTTTTCAGGTCAAAGAAGACATACACGCGCTGCCAAAGAACCATCCCAACCAGTTGAGAAGGCTTCCCGGATGTCATGGTCTAGTTTTAAAAAGGGGTCTCGCGGTCGAACGATTTTTTGCGAAAGCCAAACTGTGGATTGTTTTGAAATGGCTGCGGCGCACTCTCGCAGAATACAGGGAGAATGGGCATGAACCAGTTATTTCGTCTTCATTATTTACGGTATGTGCAGGTCAGTGAGATTGTCTTCG
>JABUQX010131426.1:0-12750 GCA_015478945.1 Trachelipus rathkii
AAATATTTCTATAGTTGTGAAAACCTGTTTTTGAATTTTTATAATTAAATTTAATAACATTTTTATATATTTTGTTTTTATTACTGATGCATACTTCTCTTTAAATGTACTTATTTGTTTAATTTTTCAGAACTCATTTAATTAGTAAACGATATTTTTGTGTTAACCGTCAAGTATAAATTTCAATCATGTTGTGATATATTTATAATCTGGATTATCATCGTCATCTTTTGTGAAAAGTATAATTATGTGTTATACAGTAATCTTATCCGCAAAAAATTTAGGATTTAATGACAAATATTTCAAATAGTGAGGCAATTAAGATATGAAAATTTGTCAAAATTGTCTTTAGAAGATCTTGAAATTGACGAATTTATATATATATGAAATTTCTCAGATATTGTGTCGCTTAGATTATTTAGATAGCCATATATTCTCTAGTTGTAGAAAACTTGTCTAATTAATAAAATTGTTACTTTCACTACGTATTACTTAGATATTATAGTATTGTGCTAATTTCACCTGTTATATGATAATTCTTAAAAGATCTTAATACTTTACCTGAAGAATTCTATCTCGTAAATTTTCCCAAATCTTTTGAATTCCCATTTGGTAAACATCTATATATTTAATTCTTGAAGATTGTATAGAATTCTCTTGGTTTTCATAACTTTGAAATTTTTAGAGCATTTTGGATAAATATAGCTGTATAAGATATTTGAGTATTTTATACGGGATAATGACATTATTCAAGCTATTTTGATAAAAAATAGCAGATAAAAGAGTAGAATTTTTATCTAACTTGGAGTTATAATGGCGTTTTCCTCAAAATAGCGGTAATAGAGTATATAATATTACTCTAGAGAATTTCATTTTTGTTTTTTCGTAAATAATAACTTTGACAGATAGATTTAATTATGTCTATTGTAGTCTATTAATGTGAAAAACTAGTATTCCACTATTCAACAAAAGATCTTTTTTTACATTTTAAATATTTTTAATTTTGTTTTGGGCTTCACAATATTTTTCACATGACAAATCACCTCAACATACAATATAACTCTACTTTTCATTTATATCTATAACACTTGCTATTCATAAATGAATATTTCATTCTGAAAGTATATTACGCTTCTTGCATCTTAAAGTTATCTACTATTAACGGTATTATTAGACTCTTAGAAAGAAATAAGAAATGAGATTGCTATATCGTTTAACAATGAAACAAAAGATATAACAAATTAAATGCATGTAAGCTTCATTTCTTGGTAAGGAATTATTATTATTGTATGGTTGATACGTTAAATGATTGAGTTTTAGCAATTTGAATAAATAAATATTTGTTATATTTGTGTGTATGAATAAACACGGAATATTTCATTACTGTTTTAAGCTGTGTTTATTCAACCGTTTAAACGCATTAAAGAGATTTATCTCTAGTTTTTTTATTGTAATTTATGTTTTGTAAACTGTTTTTTCTGATTTTTCTAGATAATTCTTCATATATTTATATGGATACGCAAATTTATTTCTCTATAGTTGTAGAATACTGTTAACTTGATATATATAAATTTTGTTAAAATTCTCAATTAAATAACGCATTTTGATTTCTTTAACAGGTATATTATATCCATGGCATCATTGAATATTTAAGACTTCATATGTGATAGTTTACGAATTTTTGGAACTGTCACAATACTATCATAATGAAGACATTAAAAGTGAATATGGTATAATTAGTTAAATTAGGTGAGTCTTTAAATATGAGTCGTGTTTATATGAAATTTCTATCAGGATTATTGGCTAGAATAAATATTGTAGATTATATTGAAAAAATGAATATTTCAAGTATAAGATGCATGATAGAAGAGAACCTGTAAGCAAAAGCATTTAAACTCGAAAATTGTAGCTTTTGAAAATTTGATCTATTTGTTTTTATTATTAATTATTTTAATCTAATATCTCTGAAATTTTTCTAGATTAGATGTGATTGGGCGAGCTCTATGGCGTGGTTCTAATTATTTTTTGATGTAGTAGTAGTTTATTTTTTTAAGAGATCAGGATGTTTCCTTGTAAAATGTTATATATTTTTATATAAAAGAAACTCCTTTGCCATTTTTTATATAAGAATTTTATGTAGTGAGTGAAATACTATATTTGGTGATTAGAATTGTTTCGATGTCACCCAATTAAAAACAAAAAATACATCTACAACTCCGTTTTCCAACACACAATCTTCAGAATTGCCTCGTCAAATATGTTACCTTGTCTAATTATATGCTTAATATACACTATGTTATTCTCAGGAAAACTTCTCGTCCAATGTTTCAGTTCTACAGAGTACCACAGTGGCTTGATTGCCTTACAACATTCTGGTTTTCTTTCAGCTCTCATGCCCATTGCCATCGACCGATAAGCCAGACATACACAGGTTTATGAACCATGCATAAAATTTATGAACGAGACACAAAAAATTTCTTACAAAGAAACTATCAAAATTCTAAACGTGAGATGTAAAAGAAAAAGTTGATAAGCATGACCAGCCATGACAATGCTCAGGTGACTTTTTTGAATTGCCAATCATTATTTATCACTTTTCTTCTCTTCTAATATCAGTATGTAGAACTATCCGCCACAGTCTAATCGTCTATATTCTTCATGGTTCTTTGTGCTCGCCTCTATGGAGAATTGGTGTGACATACAATAGCGGGTAAGAGATAAAAACGGCTTCGAAAATGGAAACATAAATGTAACTAATTTCATACGCCTGTGTGTGCTACTAGCTATCCTATATTCGCATGACTTTTTGTTGTTTTAAATAAATATTATATTTTTCCTTATTCTAAGGAATACACTCATTTTGTTTAGAATCAATTTTTAATTCTTTCTTTCTTTGTGATTCAAACTATAACGAATATCATACGAAGTTTTGATGAATATAGTATATATATTATGGTCGACGTATATGAGAATCTAATAAAAGTCGCTACCTCACAGTGATACTATTATGATATAATACATAATAATAATAATAATTATTTTTATTAAGTACACAGAAAGTAATCTATATTATCGTTTATATTATTTAATTTAAAAACTACAATATAATAATACGTCTATAATGGAATATACTAATTCTAATTATATTCGCTAGAAAATATTAGATTATCTAATAACAATAATGTTATATATATAATAAAAGAATGAATACTACTTATTAAAAAAGTAGTTTGTGTATAGTATACTATAACATTTAATCAGCAAGAATATATATAAAGCCTATCAACTTGTTTATAGGAAGGACCTCTGCGGCATATTTAGTTTTTCCCTATGTTTGAAAAGAGATGTCATTCTCCACATATTACAGGACTAAAATTCGTATCTAAAACAGTACTATTTGTAATGAAAAAATTATATTGTATATCGCTATCAACCTCGCTTCACTTCCAGTGAAGCTTAAGTCTTTCTCATTTTAATTGCGATACGACTTTGATGATGAACATTGGATCCCGATTGCTTACTCTTTGTAAGGATGTTTGAGATGGCAATGATAACATTCCTCAAATCTATTTGAATACATGGGTAAATAGAACTCAAGGAGAGGTTTCTAGACTCGGATAAAAAGAACTGAATATTATATAACGAAATTGTATGCAAATATTCAACTTTAGGAAGCTCCCCTTTACATAGAAGTTTGTTTTTTGAATGAAATTGTGCAAACAATCATAGATAAGGACCGTATATATATATATATATATGTTGCGGAGTCTCTTTTTATCAACATTTTCTTTTTTAAAATCTTGAAATGTTTGTCATTTTCTTTCTCTTAATTGAATTTGCCTTTTCTCCTTTTAAAGTTTACGTCTGAACTCTCTTGAGGAATTTGCATTAAGTTTTAACCTTGATGCTTTCTCTTTATTCATTCTGCAGTCTCTGAAGGAGGCTTTGCTTTTAGCTCTGGTAGGCGATTTCACTATAATTCGACGAACGGACGACGACGACGACGACCGACGACGTACGACCGACGACGACGACGACGACGATCGAACGACGACGCCAAGACGAACGACATGAAATCAGCATACTCGACGACGAATAACGAACAAAAGACGACGAAACGAAGACGCACCAAACGAACAGCCGAACCCGAACGAAACAGAAAGAACATAGAATAAGATTAGACAAATGAAAGATGAGAGAGATAGCAAAGAACACGGAATATCTAGGATAGTTTCAAAAAGATATATTATGGTGAAAATGAAGTAAGAAGAAGAGAAGAAGAATGGAAGCGTGTAGTGAAAGAACAAGAAGAAGAGAATTTAATCATGAAGAGCTAAAAGAAATCTAGAATGAAGTAAAAAAGAAAGTCCTTCTATTCAGCTATTTTCATAGTATGAGATTTTTTCTGTGTATCTAGTATGAGAATCTGACTGAATAAAAAAGTAAATGAGTTAAGCAAATGGTTTTCGGAGGGAATGTTTTAAAAAATATTTGAAAGCGTTGTAGTTAAAAATATAAAATTATAAATTATTGAGACAACACTAAAACATATGAGATAGATCTGATAATTCATATTATGAGCTCAGACAAAATCGCGAGGGCTAGGTTTTTAGTTAATGTTCTTTGGCAGATGATATTTTGCTTAAGCAAACTGTCATAAATATTATTCTATATAAATATCACTATAAATATTTATGATGAAGGCATGATTGATAAATACTAGTGTAAGAAGTATTATGATTACTTATACCTACCCTAATAATAAGTCACCTTTTAGATATGGTATCCTGATATTCATATAACAAGAGAATACGAATATATATAATATTAATAACTTTATAATTATTTTCATTAATATATTTGCATATTTCTTTTAATACGATACAAAATGTCTGGAATGCTGATACTATATGGTATCTTTGTTATGTTATAAGCTATGAAAACCGTGTATTAGTAATATATTATCTATAGTAAGGAAAGGAGAACCTTTTACTTTACTTAAATCATTAGTAAAACATTAGACAATATAATACAAAAATAATATAAATTTACAATAATAAATAAGTTTCACCTATAATTATATACTGTAATTAACATATAGGGCAATATATAAGGTATGTATACCTTGCAAGATCTAATGAATGTTAGTTAACATCATATACGACTCATTACCAGTATATACATATATATTAATATATAATAAACCTTATCTTAACTAAAATATTATTATTATAATTTAATATTTATAATATATAAAATATAATTAATTTAATTTATATAAAATAACGCCAAGAATAATTCGTCTATTATTGTGTAATATAATAACTATATAGTATTGGGAAAGTATATACCTGTCACTTATAGGTACACTAATTTACCATACTATAGTATATAGGAATAATAACTATATAATATATATATATATATATAAATAATATATATATGCATGCTCTTCAAATATTATATTATACAGTAGTTAGCTCCTGGTTTGAGAGATAGACATATCAAGAAGATCTGAAATAAATATATATATTATACTTTAAGTAACTTTAGCAATCTCCTTAATATAAAAAAAATAAAATATATATATTTATATTACTAGATGAATATGTAAAAATATATTTATATATTAATTAATATATATAATATATATATATATATCATATTCATTATTTTGCATTATTATAAAATAAATTATTATAATATTTAATAATACTATTCGAATGATAAACTATATATCTTAAGCTACTACTATATCCACATTGTATGGATACTTATAACAACATACTACTAAAGAAAATCTATATATACTATAACTACAAATCGTCGAACAGTGAGAAATGTGGTATCGCCAAGGTTATAAAAGATATAATCGACATTAAATTATCGATTACACTTTTTTGAGTATAATATATTATAAAATAACTATTATATATAAATAACAGGTAGATACTTTATATATATATATATAGAATAGGGGGAATGGCCAATGTTAGTGTTAGGGAATATACTATACTATCTTATTGATATGATTTTGCTTATATTTTATTCAAACACTTATAGAAATTTATGATCAAAGATCTGTGATATACTAAACTGATAACTAACAAAGGTTCTCCCATTTTTGCAATGTAATATCTCTGAGATAAAAAACAGATCAACGACTATCAGCATTTTTTCGGCTACGAAAACTCTAGAGAGAGAATATATTTTGAAACATATACAATCTAATCCTTAAAATACGAGAGGACTGGTTTAACTAGTTCATACATCGATCTCTCAATAATACACTGTGTCCTCATAACTTTCATGGCGCATTATCAATATTTTGTAACAATCAGTTCAACGGAATTTGATTGAATCTCATTAGTAACGGTATTTAAGGTGGGAGATGAGAAGCTCGAATTATTTAGACATTTGAGATCTGGAAAATTCAACTGAATAGATAGAACCAACTCACACATTCCACGATCGGTCTCTCGATAATCGCAACTCTTGAACACACTGATTCCTACTTTGATTTTATAACTACACCTCAGTCCTTCTCTTATAAATATCACCTACTAGGTATACGACGCTAATATTTAGGTTAAAATCTGACCACAACCTTTATTAAGTTCTTATATTTTAATGAGTATTCCCAACAGGCCATCCATCCTTAGGCTATAACGTGTTTTTATTCTGGTTGACTTTTATCTGGCCGAATTTATGGGGCTTGCGTTGCTTTCATACAGATAGCTATAATTGGAATGACGTTGATTTGTCTCTGATAACGCTTCATGCTTCACTTAGTAAGATAAGGTGGTAAGCTTGATATATATACGTTGATGGTGATGAGGATAAGCTTCATTTCTTCTTCGTACTAAATCTCTCTCCTTCATAATCCATTGGAGTTACGATCGTTCACTATGATTCTCTGGCCATTATACAGGTTAGAATGAACAGTAGCGTATGTGGGGTGAAAAAATTCTTATATCTCCTACACCTCTTGCTTAAGTTATTCATTACAGCTCTAAAATTAGTTTAACTTTAGAAAGTTACTCCTCGACGAGCAAGTGGGCTTTCATCAAACGTAAAGATGCGCTAAAATAACTATCCTTAGTTCTACTCTTAACTATACTAAATCATTTCTTCAGCCCTTTGCAAAAAACATCTCTAACAACTTCAGTTAAAATGCTCCATTTCCTTCCTCTTATTTTCGACTGATGATTCTGTTTGCTAAATTCTCCAACATGAAAAGGTCAATCTCTTTTGAACGATTCTTGCATTCGCTCATACCTCTACTATCTCCTCAAAGGAGTGACCTAATTGACCTTTGCCTAGTTAATTACTTTATGATCGGTAGTGTACTCATAAGCCCTAATAATCTAATTTAGTGATAAATACGGAGAGACTTGCGTAGGTTGATATTTTAGACATTCCAAAGCAATTTGACCCGGAGTATTCGGACGCCCACTGCCTCCATAAGCTACCCCTCTCACTTTGGTTCTTCCTTCTCTTTGCTTACTTATGTTTAAAAATTTTTTATTCAAATCGCTTCATTATTCGGCTGTTTTGATGGGGTGTACTTGATTATTATCTTTTATATATACTATATATATTTATTTTCTGTCAATTGTGGTGCTCATCTTCAAAGACTTTTATCATACCCACTTATTATCTACGATTTTTATCGATTTTCTCTCATAACTCTATTCCACCATAATGCCATATAGATGACTCTAAAACCTTATTCTTTCAACTCTTTCAATATCTGACTCCTCATTCATTTTTCACTTCTAGAACTCGTCTCTAGTCTTAAATATACTATTCGTAATTATACTCTATTCTCGCTGATTATATACTGATAGATGAAATTATTCCGGGTTGAGGGGTCGATCTTCACAACCTGTATGAAAATTCAATATCTTTAAAAACCTCAATCATTTCTATCATAATCTTCCCTTCTCTTAATAAGACACTTATATTCTAACTTTCCTAACTTTTTCGAACGGTTCTCTCGTCTCTCGTGTTTATAGACAATATACCTAAATCACTTTAGTGCACTTAAAATAAACAAGAAGAAATGCCTTGGACACCTCACTCGCAACTGGCTTTGTAGAGCTAGTGCGGCTCATATAAGTAAACACTTAGAGGAGTTTCTGTTTAGACTGCGAGATCTCTGAATTTTTTTCCTCTACTCAGTTACTCCAGCTATATTAAGGATTCATTTATCATTATATTATCAGACTTGATTAATGGTAGTACTGCTCTATACCTGGGGGTATCTGGTTTATCACCCGGCTTTATGGACAGGTCGAATCAATAGTTCCAAATAGGCTTTATAAACTGCTAAGTAACTTAATTCTCAGTTTCACTTTGACGCCTAGCAGTCTATTACTATTTTCAGCTCATGTTGGGCTTATTTCTCTTTTCTATAGGTCCGAGGCTAAGTAGGCAAGGTAGCTCTAGAGGGAAACTTATCATCGTCGTACACACCTACTTTACGTCGCTCACTCTGAGTAGCGAAGAGGGTGCTGTGTCTACCACATAAGAGTATTTTGTGTGATATTGATAATACGCAGGCTATATCGTACATGCGGATGCTTGCTTCTTTCTGCACCTATTATATGTTCTGTGGAATTCTCTTTATCTTCCGTGTTTTCTGCTGAACTTATTAATATCCACACTTCAAGCCTGTGACTGTGCTTATACTGCGTAATTTCAGTTACCATATACTTGTTGAGAGTATATTCTTAGGTCATATGGCTAACACTTTTACTCTCATTTCCTGTAGTAGTAGGTGAATGTACAATTGTAATATATAATTATTATAATATATAATGCATACTATAATAATAAGAGTTTTCACTATACTAGTTCCTGTAATATAACTTTACTATATATATATTTTATTTTATCTTCTTTAAGATCAGATACTAATAGAAGAAAGTTTTGAAATCAAATATATGATATATACTATTATAATTTATTCAATATATTATATATATTATATATAGTATATATATACCAATAATAAATGGGTTTTATAAATATCTACTAGTTTTAGTTATTATATATGGATAGCATTTACTATGATATTTCTTATCATGATTTATAATTTTACATTTCACCTTCTTTTCCCCTGTCTGCAGCCAGTATTGCTTTTCTGTTTCGTTCTCTCTGTTATCGGTCATTCTTGAGATATGGCTGAATTATAAGTATTTGTTGTGGCCCATTAGGACTACGGTGAGGTTCTTGGCGTGGGTCATGTATTAGCGCTTTTGAATACATCACAATGTATCATAATTTGACCCGGGTATGAGCACACCAAGATGTCTTACATAATATTCTTAGGTATTTCATACTTCTCTTTGGCTTACCTATAATCTATGTATTTTCTTTTAAATCGCATATAATTAATCGCTGTTGATTGAATGGGATATATATATAGCGACTTCTTCTATTTTTCACTGCCAATTAGTTGTGTTCTTCAGGGTTCTGATCTATATACTTCTCATACTTTATAATATTACTCTACTTATTTAATCAGTTAATAATGAACCTTTTATTATATCTATAAGTACCTGCACTCTTAAAACCTCTATCCACTCATATGCTATGATGTAGATACGAAATACCTATATACTTATATATCTACAATAAAACTCCTTTCAACTTCTGCTCTTCGCTCTTTTATACTTCTATAAATTTGATCCTATACTTATATATAAGTATCTATAAAATTTTCCGATTCTATTACTCTACGTTGATCTATTATATATTAATATATATATATATATATATTATCCGGTAATATGAAATATTCTCCGGAAGGTGGTGTCTCTCGGTTACTCTTAGTTATATTCATCCCTTATGTTGAACAATATAAATATAACTATCGCACCTTGGGCTTTAATTCTTTAAGATACATAAATATCGCATCCCAAATTTGGCAATATCATTGTAACGGTTCCTGAAGTGAAGCGCCTCAAAAAACTGGGAGTATTCATGTTTTTAAATGAACTATATGACGAGTAAACTTTTTTTTATTTTTCACTCTTATCACTCACAGTTAATCATCCAGGCATTAATCAATGTTGTTTAAGTGCAGAAGCATATCTGCCAACCTATATATATAATATATAATACCTATATAATAACTCTAAATATCTCTGGTTTCATCAGGCTTTTGGATAGAGAGAGTTCAGAAGTTATGAGGAGTGAGGAAATAATGAGAGGCTACAACTTACTTGCGCTCTCTAAGCTCTTTCCACTTCACTTGCACCCTTTAGATCCTCGCGCGGACAGCCGTGTAGATGTTTGGTTTGTTTCTACATTTCTGCTGATAATATTAGGTACCCTCTACCCGTACGGCGTGAAAGGTGTGAGCTCTCGCTGAGCCCGTGCCATAAACTTAATACAAACTGGCCGGGTACGATACGGTCTTGAGTGACGCTCGCCTCAGCATCGTAGCGTCAACAAACAGTGTCTGATAGTCTGCATATAAGTTTTGTGTTGATATTGGGGACTCCAGGCGTAGGTTGCTTGGCCGGCCTGCTTCCTCTTTCCTGCCACCCCAAATCATGGGCTAGAAATCTGAGTGGATCTGTCTCTTAGCACACCGCCTTCTGTGTTTCTGAACTGCATTTGAATGGATGATGAGTCATATTCCCTCACTTCAAAGCCTGAGCCTGTGCTCATCGCGTAATTTAAGTAGATTGCATAGAGGAGGAAGGGGTAAGTAGTGAGACATCGTTCTACAGGAGTAAAACAAGCCATTCTTTCCTTGAGGACTTGATGGCTTCATGACCTATAGAATGTAATGAATATGGTCTTGTAGGCACCATTGGTATAATATTATTTTACCTTATAGTAATTAATATAATTCTATAAACTTTCAATTAACATCACATAAATGAATATAAATATAATTGAAATAGTTCCAGTGATTGTGGGTGCTACAACCTATTAGGACTCTTAAAAACACCAAATATATTAAAATATTCAATGTACATTGGTTGTTATACTTATATATATATATATATACATACTTTACTGAGTTTAAATTATTAAGGAGTATATTTACGTTTTGGTAAGATATATTCTAAGGCGAGAAATTTATATATTAATATATATAAATAACTATAATAAATAGCTTGAAACTATTAATTTAATACATATATATCTATATAACTTAGCGTGTCTTGTGTACTATGTGTAACCTCAAAGTTTGAGGGTAAACCAAATTATAGATACTATGATTATGACTCATAATCATCCAAGCGACTCAATATATAACCAAATACTAAGTCTAATAATTAATAAATATTAGGTAGGTAATAATTTATTTTAAAAGTTCAATGTTTAGTGTTATCAGAATGATGCATATATTATATATTATTATATATCATATATATAGTATATATATAAATTATATATTTAATTATAATATATAATATATTTATAATATATATTAATATAATATATATAATTAATATTAATTATATATATATATATATATATAAATTATATAATATAATATTATATATTATTAATATAATATCCTATTATAGTAAGGGTTACCTTGGGGAACCTACACACATACGATAAAATGGTAAAATACAAACACTAGGTCTTAAAAAAAGATCTTATAATACGGGGCTGTCAATATAAATGTCTCACTGTACGAACTAAAATACTTTTTTGTATTATATTATAAATAATGAAAGTTAGATAACATTATTCAATATAACAAAAATAATAGTAAATAATTAATAACAATAAAATATAAATAATAATAATAATAATAATTAATAATAAATAATATAAAATAATAATAAAATAATTAATTAATAATAATAATATATAATAATAAATATAATATAATAATAATAAATATAAATAATAATTAATATAAATAATATTAATATTACAAAATCAAATTATATATATATATATATACGTATAGGTCAGCGTCTGTTATAACCGTCTATAATGTTCTTAAAACTAAATTCAGCTACAGTAAATCGTAATACATTGCCTGGAATCCTGGTCCAAAGTAGGGCCTGAAACTGAAAAAAAAACACAAAATTTTTTGGTTTTTATACCATAGCAATTCCGAAGTTACATACATTTTACGGATTTTGGTATAAAATTTCACATAAGAAATGTAAAAAAAACCAAAAAAAAAAAAAAAAAAAATTATTGTTAATATATTATACGTACATATGGAGAAAGCCTATTTAAGAAGACCTTTTATACGTTACTCGTCGACATTTTGATTTCTATTCAATTTTTTTTTTTTTTTTTTTATTTACTAAAAGATTACCCCAAGGGTAAAATACCGCACCGTGGCAGGAGTCGGGGTCATCTCGGCTCGGAGTGCGGCCTTCCGGTAGGGGGAGGGGCGGAGAACTAAAAACAAACGGGTGGAAACCCACTAATTCCCCCCCTCCGGGAAGGTCTCCGGAACCCCCGCTCTTTGGGTTTTGGGTGTCGCGGGGGGGTCACGGGGGTTCCTCCGCCCCCCTCCTACGGGGTATGGAAAAACGTCCACCCTATGTTTCCCACCCCGTCGCTCGAGCCTAGTGTGGCCGTTATAAAATAAGCAAATTTATAGAAAGTCTATTTATTTTTAAAACGATAAAAACCAATAAAAGGTTTCTAAATAGGCTTTTTAATCATATTACATAATTATTAAGCTTCATACATTTATTTTTTATTTTTTTTTTTTTATTTCAATTTTCTTGATGTGAAATTTAATTTTTA
>JABUQX010131427.1:0-15097 GCA_015478945.1 Trachelipus rathkii
TAATCCTCTCCTTCTACTACCCCACAAACCGCTCTCAACCCCTTCATCTCAAATACCTCCAACTTCTTCCTGGACCCTGGCATTCAACCCCCATGTTTCACACCCATACAACACCGCTGGAACACAAATTTTTTAAAACATACTTATCTTAACTTTCTCAGATAACCCCTTCCATATAATTCTCTCAGACCACTCAAAGCTCTTATTCCTTCTCCTACTCTGTGTTCTATCTCCTCCTTCATCCTCCCCTTACCCACATCCATCCCTAAATATCTAAAAATCTTACTTCTTCCAATACTACACCCCCTACTCTAACCCCTACCCCCCCCTCCTCTCTTTCCTCCTCCTCAAATACTAACACTTTACTCTACCTGGATTTATTTTCAGCCCCTTTTGTCCACACATTCTCAAACTCCTCACCAAATACCTAGCCCTGTTCTTCGCCACTAGGGCAGTATCGTCTGCAAACAGTATCATGTTCACTTCCCTTCTATCATTCCCATTCATCAATTCCACCCTCCTCCTTCCTCACCATTCCTCTGCAAACACTCTCCATAAATAAATTAAAAAGCCACGGTGACATTACACACCCTGCCTCATCCTCTACCACCCCAAACGATCTCACTCTCCCCTCCTAACACTCTCACATACATTCTACTATTCCTATAAAAAGCCCTTATACCTTACCTAATTTACCCCCACTCCATTTTCCTCCAACACCCTCCACACTTCCCCCTTCACTCTATCATATGCTTTCTACAGATCTGAAAAACACCCATACACTTTCCTTTTCCTCTCTTACTTTTCTCCACAAGCATCTTCAATGTAAACACTTGGTCCACACACCCTCTTCCCTCCCTAAATCCTCCTTGTTCTTCTCCCATTCTCCCCTCCGTTAATCCTCTCACTCTCTCAATCAATATTCTCCCATACACTTTCCCTACCACTAAAAGACATATACCCCTATAATTCCCATTCCATCCTATCCCCTTTCCCTTATACAGGGGAACCAAACAACCATCCTCCCAATCCTGTGGTACCTCACCACTCCTCCAACATATATTATATAACCTATACAGCCACTCCTCCACCCCTATACCTCCCTTCTGCAACATTTCCATTCTCACACCATCCAGACCTGCGGACTTCCTTTTTTCCTTTAGTCACGGCCCTAATAATTTCCTCCATTTGTATTTCATCCTCCTCCTCCCTTCCCAATTCACTCCCCATCCTCACCTCTTGCAAATCTTCCTCCCCTCCCGCCCACTTCATTCAATAATCCACTAAAATACTCCCCCCACCTCTTCCTCACCCTATCTTCTCCTCCTATCCATTCCCCATATCCTCCCTTAATCCTCTCCCCCAACCCCTCCTTCTCTTCTTCCTTTTTTTATTAACTTCTTTCCAGAACATCTTGCTCCCCGATTCAAAATTTTCCGTCACTTTTCTACACCATTCATCTTTTGCTCTTCTCTTTGTCCTCTCCACCGCCCTCTTTGGTTCCACTCTAACCCTTCTATATTCCTCCCAGCTTTCCTCTCTCCTACTTCCCAACCATTTCACATAAGCCTCTTTTTTCCTTTTCACCACCTCCTTCACCTCCTCACTCCTCCATTCACTCCCTTTCCTTCTCCTTGCACCCACCCTTTTTACTCCACACACCCTTCTAGCCTCTTCACATACTGCCTCTTTAAATCTCGTCCACTCCACCTCCACCTCCCCAATTCCCGTCCCTCTCACGTCTCTCCACCTACCTCCTAAACTCCCTCTTACACTCTGTCTCCTCCAATTTTTCCACCTTTATCACTTCTACTCTCCTCTTTTCTCCCCTTTCCCTAACCGTCACCTCTCCTCCCACTCTTATCCTAGCAACCACCAAATAGTGATCCGATATCCCCTCCCCGCCCCTCTAAATACATTTACATCTAGTAATCTGCCTCTATCCTTCCCATTTACACACACATAATCCAGTACCGCCCTCCCCCCCGTTATCTCACTCTTCCATGTATACTTGTGATTTTCACTTTTTTTGAACCAAGTATTCTACTATCATTCTTCTTTCAACACACAACTCTAACAGACTCCCCATTAACATTCCTCTCCCCTACCCCAAATGGCCCTATTATTCTTCCCACCCCCTCCCTCCCCCTCCCGCATCCACATAACCCACAAATCAAATTTTATCATTTACTTCTGAAACTTTCCCAACACCTCATTCAACTCACTACTAGACGTTATATATATATAATATATATATATATATATATATATATATATATATATATATATATATATATATATATATATATATATATATATATATATATATATATATATATATATATATATATATATATATATATATATATAAAGAAATCACAGAATATGTGATTTCTTAATTATATATTTAGAATTCTTTGATTTAAAAAATACGGCACTAATTTCTAATATGCTTGCTTATGAAAAAAAATAAAAATCAAGTAATTTGAGAGAACATTACCTCACTATCACTGATAAACACAAAATTTCAACTGATGATCATTGATGATGTTTTATTACAAGGTAATTTAAAATCATGTTTCAAGTATGAGTTATGGCGGGAAAATATATTGAATATAAGAGTCGACGCTACAAAAAAAATGCATAAACATTACGATATTTGTTACATACTTCTTTATATCTTGCCAGATTTAACAAATTTCTGAAATAAAATGAAATTTAGCTTATTAAATAGCCCTCGTAAGAAATAGGGTGACGTAGCCCAGTTAAAATATAAAATCTCCCAAAAAGTAGGCCGTAGCAATGCGCCACTTATAATCATCCAATGTCTAATGTTTATGCATGCGACAGGCTACTTTCACCCTGCCCTATGTTATCTTAAGGGATTCTCCCTATTTTGCGCAAATTTTATTCTCGCTTTGAGAGTATCGAAATCATTACACTGGACGACAAAATTTGACTTTTTTGTCTGTTAAATGAGTAAAAATGGGTGTTTCTTATGTATTTTTGTGTGCTGATTCCATATTTGCATACCATTTTGTTGTAACGGGCAGGGTTTTTTTGTAATACGAAATTAAAAATTTAATATTGTTATAAAATGATAAGCTTTAGTTAATTTACTCACCTATATACTTCTGCAATTTAAAATGTAGATTTTGAAGATTTTCTACTGTAGTTTGCTTGAGGAACATCCCTTTTAAGTCCCCAACAATAGTCTGCAAGCATATTTGGATTCCAATTTCCCTGATAACGTTTTTCGATAGTTGAAATATCTTGGTGGAATCGCTCACCATGCTCATCGTTTATAGCACCTAGATTGCAGTTAGGAAACAAGTTCAAGTGTGAATGAAGGAAATGTATTTTTAGGGACATGTTACATCCCATTGCTTTATAATTTTGAAGGAGTTCGGAAACTAGTTCTTCATAGTTGTCGGCCTTAATATTGCCTAGAAACCCAGTTATGACCTTTAAAGGATCTCCATGCAGGTTTTTCAATATTATTCAAGCTTTCATCAAAGTGATGGTCCTTCATTAGTTCCCTTATTTGTGGGCCTACAAATATACCCTCTTTAATTTTAGCCTCACTGATCCTAGGGAATTTCTTATTTACGTATAGGAACCCTGGACCACTTTTATCCATCGCTTTTACAAAATTTTTCCTTAACCCGAGTTTGATGTGCAAAGGAGGAAGATATACGAGTTCAGGTTTCACAAGTGGTTGAAAAATTACATTTTTATTTCCAGGTATTAGATTTCTTTTAGGCCATTGCTTCTTGACAAAATGATTTTTGCGATCTCTGCTATCTCACTCGCATAGGAAACAACAAAATTTAGTATATCCTTGTTGGACACCTAACAAAAGTGCTATAACTTTTAAATCGCCGCATATATTCCAAGAATGCTGTTCGTTTCGTATTTTCGATAACAAAATTTTCATGTTGTCGTAGGTCTCTTTCATATGGGCTCCATAGGCAATAGGAGTCGAAGGTTTCACATTTCCATTATGAAAAAGCACTGCTTTTAAACTGAGTTTAGAAGAATCTATAAACAATCTCCATTCCTTAGAATCATGACAGTCTCCTAATTCTCTCATTAATGAATCAACATCAGTACAATACACTAAATTGCCGTCTTCCGAGAAAAAGCGTCGGAATTCTTCTTTGCGTCGCTCTTAAGAGGAAATTGTAGTTCCCTTCTGATTCCAACCCTTTAATCTAGATGCCAATAGTTCTGCCTGTTTCTTTGACAATGATAGATCGCGAACTAGATCATTGAGTTCAT
The DNA here is from genome assembly GCA_015478945.1 of Trachelipus rathkii. Classification (NCBI taxonomy): domain Eukaryota; kingdom Metazoa; phylum Arthropoda; class Malacostraca; order Isopoda; family Trachelipodidae; genus Trachelipus; species Trachelipus rathkii. The sequence goes on from JABUQX010131427.1 coordinate 4,282, forward strand.
GCTGATTAATTCTATGAGGTTCTGTTGACATTCCATCATAATCAAGGTCTTCAAAGTCGTCATTTTCTGGACGTAATTGTAAATCTTCTTCGTCGGAGTTTTCTGACAGGAGATTCACATTTTCAGGTGGTGCAGGGGTAGGAAGCTCTTCGCTGTGAGGAGCAAGCCTAATAGCCGAAGGTAGGTTTGGATATTTAATGGTCTTCTTGGTCTTGATTGTTATTCCAGCAATTTTTGTAATGCAAAAATAACAGTCCATTGCGTGATCCTTACCATTGGAATTGCAAATGGCATATGTCTGGACTGTCCGTTAAGCCAACCACTAAGTAATGTTACACAAGACGCACAGCAGCAAATATGAGGTGCCCAAGATTTATCTTGATCACCAAACTTAATTTCAAAAAAAGTTTATATGCTTTTTTAATTAAGGAGTAATATAGAATATTTGGATCCTCAAATTTACCTTTATAAAAATTTAACAAAATTTTGTTTAGTTTATTTTTACAATTTCATGACATTTTTTTTAAAATATTGATATGTAAGAGAAAAAAAAAAATTTGAATATATATATATATATATATATATATATATATATATATATATATATATATATATATATATATATATATATAATATATATATAAAAAAAAATATATATATATATATATATATATATATATATATAATCAACAATATATTAATATCACACACTTCATATTCAACGTCCAGATACAAACTGAAGGCAAATGACTCATGAAAAGCGTCGGACCGAGGTTTATTTTTATCTAGTTCGCTAAACATGTTTTATCATGTTTGGCGTTTATTTTATCTATTTTTTGGTTCCTACTTATTATACGCTTTGTATTACTGGCGATCACCTTTTTTTCATAAAATCGCGAGAAAATAGAGTTAAACAAAATAAGACATTTTACACTCTGTGAATTACATTGTTAGTTTATGAAATATGTAAAATTACAAAAAAACTAAGCCCGTTGTTCAAATTTGGAGGCTATATTCGTTTTCAGCGTAGCGAAATACATAAGAAACAGTTCATGATATCCATTTAACAAAATTTCTGTCGTCCAGTGTTATCAAAGAGATTAACAGCACCATATTTAGCTACAAATATTTTTCAATGTCCTTAACCAAAATACCCCTTTTCAATATTATATTTTTATGTATAAAGTTAAATGGTTTACTAAATAATCTAAATACAGTGCATAATTTCAAATAGTTTAAATAATGGTCGAACATGGGTCATTCCAATGAAATACAAATTAAATGATTACTCCTCCTACTCAAAATTCCACAAACCTTTTTTCTAGCACTGTGAAAACCAACTTTAAACTGTCTGTAAACCTTACTAATATTATATTTATTCGCCCATAAATTAGCTCCATAGAATGGCATAAAGAATGATTTCAACAAGAAGAGAACAATATCCGATTTTACTGAACCAAATCTTCTTAAAATAACATTAAATTGTCCTAGAAATTTTTCCCAGCTAGTCTTACATCAGATTTTTCTTCTAGATTTTTATGTAAAATACAAAGAAGATATTTAGCTTCCATAGAACAATTTAGAAAGCCCTGAGAAATTTTCATTTTAGTTAATTCGTCCTTATTTTTAGTTCATCTATTACAAAACGCAATTGCTGTACTTTTATCTACACTTAGTTTCAAACCTAATCTTTTAATTACATTTTTTGCTGTATCTAATAGCTTTTGTAGTCCTTCTATTGAGGGAGCTAACAAAACCAGATCATAACAACATTAGACATGCTCATACCTAATCTAGCACCTATTTTCCTATTTACCAATTCTTTTTTAAGTTGATCTATATAAATACAAATTAGTAAAGGTAACAGAATTCCTCCTTGTCTAACACCATTTTTTCTTACATCTTAATAGTCTTTACTTTTTAATTCTTTATTTCGTAAACATAGTACATTTATTAGTAAAATAAAATTTAAAAACAAAACAAAACAGTTAAAAAATTAATATACACATGAGTTCCATTAATAATAATGCCATGTTTTATCTTAGGGTATCTTCTTCTGTCTTAAATAAATTTAATCCTTGATTTTAGAGCATCAAAGTCATTATTAAATAAATCAACTACTCCATATGTCTTCATAAATATAATTTAAATACATCATTTGTTGTTGCCATTCTTTCTGTTAGTAAAAAATTTCTACATATTATTCCCGTAGGCCAGAAGTCTTCATTTAAAAGTTTTTCTTTAAATCCTGAATCAGTTGTAATTTTAAAGGATTTAGAATAGGGATTCCTGCAATTCAACTCTTCAACATTTAACCAATCTATGTCCAAATTTTCTTTGATAAATTTTTCTTTTTGCACTTCTTAAGTAATCATTTGTCTCCTTAGAAACCAATCCTTTTTTAGGATTTTTCTTTGCATCTGTAAATCCTTTAAATGAGACAGATTTCTTTTTTTTTTTTAAAGAGAATTTGAAGTAATCCCTGACTAACTTTTCTTAAGTATAGTTTCATTTACTTCGGGTTTTCTGATAGTAATAACTTCTTCAGAATCAATGCTTAAATCCATTTGGGAAGCAGAAGGTGCTGAAGGTAATATTAAATTATGATCTAAAAGTTCATCATTCGAAGTACAACTTCCTGAAATTATTTTGTTCTTAAAGTTTACCTCATTAATTTTCCTTATATCATTTTTAATTTAAAATAAGTTTTCTTTAATAATAACCATATCAGATGCTAGTTTATTATCTTTTAATCTCTGAATTTTTAAGTGATTAATTTCCTCTCTCAGTTTTGTAACTTCATCAATTAAATTGATTAATTCTCCACCAATAATTTCAAAACCACTTGCTGGTGGGAGCGATCTATATGACTCTGCAACAAATTTAGGCAAATCTTTATTCTTATGTTTAGCAGAATGAATTAAGTTCAAAATATCCTGCATATCACCTCTCAATCTATCATCTCCTCTTCTCCATTTTATTTCTTCTCCTAATAAATTCGAAAGTCTCTGTTTAGCATCCTTGATATTAGTTGCACCATAAAATGCAATGCAGGTCATAACAATAGTATCATTATAGATCACTTCTGAAGCTGTTGTCACATAATATATCAAGTCATTAACTTCCATTTTTTACGCTTCACTTAAACCATAATAATAAAAGTCTGATATAATAAAAAAAATAAATAAAAAAATATTCAAATCTTAAACAAAAAAAAATAGATAGATAGATAGATAGATAGATAGATAGATAGATAGATAGATAGATAGATAGATAGATAGATAGATAGATAGATAGATAGATAGATAGATTTTATTTGATTAGATAGATAGATAGATAGATAGATAGATAGATAGATAGATAGATAGATAGATAGATAGATAGATAGATAGATAGATAGATAGATAGATAGATAGATAGATAGATAGATAGATAGATAGATAGATAGATAGATAGACGCAGGGAGAGACAGAGGACAAATTTTTTTGCAATCAGAAAATGTAATAAGAGAAAATATTTATAGTTACTCTGTAAATGATTTTTATACTTAAAATCAGTTTAACTCCTGCAAATAAATAATGAGGTTGCTTAGTTTAAAATTAATTAAACATATTATAGATATAATAAAGGTGTTTCTAAACATAAATATTTTATGAACAATGTTCATTTAATTTTCTCGTTTCCGCTCAAGTCATTTGGTTCATTAATGTCATTTTCCCTATATACATAATAATAAATGAAGAAATATTATTATTATTTATGAGTGTTAGTTTTGAGACTTGAAATTTGACTAGATTTACGATTATAATAAAGACTACTATGATGAGCACTGTGAAATCATAATGCATATATCAATAAACATAAATATGATTACAAAGATACATATCTTCTAAGTTTTATTATAAAAACCAGTTTGAGTAAAACATAATTGTATTATAATAACTATAAAGTAGTGAAGAAATAAGTATATACAAACTTAATCATGAGCTAGTACGGAGTTGGTCAAAAAAAAAATATGGAGTAATTTTTTTTATAAAAAAAATGAATTAAGTATTTTTCGAAAATGTTGTGGTAGTTGAGTGAATAAAATTATGTTACTTAGTAATAATGAACAAATAAGTTGTTATCTAAAAGTGCTTATTTTATGCTCATATATAACGATACCGTAGAACACGGCCAGATACCAGAACTATACTGAGATATCCAACATATACCTCTAACAATCTATATATCACCTACCTAATATATTAGAATATACTCAGTGCTTGAGTGCCGATGATATAAAGATTATAATTATATAAAGATGCAAAAAGGTAATTCAAAATATTATTTAATAAGATAGTAGTGGATAAGTAGATATATATATAATAGCTATAATATGTTAAGTATACTAATAATATTATATAATATATAATATGTAATTTGGGAGGGTATATTAATATATATATATAGTATATATTATATAAGTATATCATATAATAGTAATATATACTCATATACGGTATAAATATGATCTATATATATATATAGTATATATTAATATATAGGTAGTTATATTGTATATTATATATAATATATATATTATATCTAGATACGTTAGGAAATGTATCTGAATAAGATTTTCAGTGCGATAACATTGCTATATTTAATGATGCTATATAATATATATATATTATAATTAAGTAAGGGAGCTATGGGATAAATATATTCTCAAGTGCAATTTCTTGAAGCTAAAAATCAAAGATATTGCAAGACTCACAATCCAAACTTATGACAATTGGGTCGCCTCCCTACCTTTGATAAATGCTTTGGAGGAAAGAGGAATGCTATGTTTGTCAACAATTAGACACGCAATCGACTGAGCATTTGAAGGCACGGAGGATAGCTTCAAGTCGGAAGTAAGATAACATACGGTACATGTGTCCGCACAAAGGAACAGACACGCAATCGTAGTGAAGTGGTTGAAGACAATAAGGCCTGTTCGTTTCAAAATTAATGCGGGTGTGGATCCCAGTGAGGTTAAATCTGCCGTCGATGGGACCTCGGAAAGTTATAACGGATCCTCAGAGCATTATTTGCTTGAACATCAACAAAAGGATATTTCCAACCTAGAGAACTATAAAAGGTAGTTTATGACGAATTGGTTATCGCCTCCCTGACCTTTGATCAACTGCTTTTGGAGAAAGAGAATGCGTATGTTGGTCAGACATTAGAACCAAATCCGACGTGAATTTTGACAGGCAGACAGGGGAAGCTGTAAAGTTGAAGGTAGAGGAAACTACGAATACTGGTGTCGAACAAGGGGAGGACAGGACACGCATCGCAAGTCGAAGGGTTTGGCTCCAATAAGCCTGTTCAATAGTTTCAAATTATGACGGCGTGGTGATCCAGTAGGGTACATGCCCGGGTCGATTGGGAACTCTAAAGTAATAGTATATCGTTCAGCCTAATGTCGTTGAGCTAATAAAGGATATCCTCACACTAGAACTATATCAGTTTATGACAATTGGTTCGCGCTCCCTAACCTTTGTATAACTGCTTTGGAGGAGAAGAGGAATTGCTACTGTGCTCGACAATTACGACCAAATCGAGCGCTGAACTTATTGTAAGGCAGGCAGGAAGCTATAAGTTGGAAAGGGTAAGGAACACTACCAGAGCGTCTGGTCGAACAAACTAAGACAGACGAACATCGAGTAAACGGGTTTAGCAGGTGGACAATAAGTCCTGGTAAATGTGTGTGTTCAAATTATGCGGGTGTGGATTCAGTAGGTAAATGCCGTCCGATGGGACGCTAACGGAAAATAAAATATATGAAATATCGCGACCTGCCGGGCTTTGCCACCCAATAGAGTACAATAAAAGTATGATGGGGGCGCGTCGACTTGTCTCCGATCATATATAATTAGACAATTGTACAGGACAAGATTTAAACAAAGAATGGTAAACGTGAGATTTGTTATTACCCTGCTGGCACTTGAAAGTTAGTAAACGCGCTGCTTGTAATAGCGCCGTGTAAAACGTTCAAGAAGGGGTAAGCTCACCAGTTTGCAACTTCAAGGGCGACATATAAAGCATCTGGGCTGATATGTGCAGGAACTAATAAAAGAGAGGAAGATCTTCAAACTCCCAACAAATTCCGAAAAAGAGAAAGCTGGTTTCTGTTCGCCCTGCAGTCTGTAAAGGCTTGATGAGGTAAGAAGCCATCTTACAAGATTGGGTCAAGAGAGGAAACGCTGTAAAGCAATTGCATAAATAAACTATGAACATACTGCATAACAACTGCGCCGTAATTTTGTTTTTACAAGGGAGAGAAAACCTGTTTTAATCGTTTTTTCATTCCAGGTAAAACTTTTAGATCATGTGGAATGAATCACACCTCGCTGTCTGAAAGCCCTCCACCGCTATAATTCGGTCCTACTCCATGTCGTCACAGAAATGGATTATTATTATATTATTATTATTTCTATTTTAATATAATATATTATACTAATATAACACTATATAATATATATATCATATATATATATAAATAGTATGATATATATATATATATAGCAATAATATTAGTATATATTATTTATATATATATATTTATATATATATAAAGACCGGTATATAATATATATATATATATATATAGTATATAAATACTATATAGTAATATATACTATATATATATATATATATATAATATAAGTACTAACATATAATATATATATATTTCTTTAAATGTAATACTAAGCATGTGGTGATAATCATATAAAATACTCAAATACTGAAGATTACTCTTCAATAAAAAAAGCAAATTGCAGCTTTAGTTCTGTCCTACTGACGATCTTAACGCCGTCGAGATGCATATAGTTGCATCACCGACTATTTTGGGAATAAGGGGCATCACAAAAAAAAAAAAAAAAACAAATCCCAAACGCCTATTCAGGGTCTAAAGTGAAGCGATATTAAAAACAAAATTTTTTTTATTTATAAGCGGGAATCAACCTCACACATTCGCATCAAAACGGGGTTAAAGGGCTGGTGCAGAGGAGTTCATTATAAGTGAAACAGAGAAAGAAGCATAATAGTTTCCGTCAGAAAGATTTTACACACTTGCCAGAAAGTAATTTATTCCCACTTCAAAAAATATAGAGACAGTAGTAAGCAAAAGCTAACATGGGCCTAGTCAAGGACTGTGCCCAGGTCAAACTAGGAAAAAACTGGAAACAGGGAATGTATTATACAGTAAGGGGCAATACTGAAATAGAGTTTTAAAGTATATTCACCGCATAAGACTCTAAAAAAAAATAAGTATGAAGAATTAAACTAAAAATTAAATGTCAAGTTCTTTTCGAGGAAAAAAAATTATAAGCTTCTCAAGAGTTTGAATTACTTTTCCCATCAAGGCTTTTCTTATAAAAAGAGCTGACTGATTTCGTTTTATCATAAATTTAAAATAAAATAAAGTACAAAGGTAAAACTGTAAAACGAAATAAGAGCAATAAAGCACATGGTTGCACACGAACTCCATCGTCAGGTTTTATAGAAAACGAAAATCTATCTAAAGGTTTACAGTGATCATCCAGATCCAACAGGCATTACACCAGGTTAGAGTTTTCTCAGTTGTAGCGACCGCAACTAGTGTCTTCTGTATTCAATGGAAACCTGAACTCTGTAAGAGCTTTATCGATTAGTTTGGATTAAGAAGACACCAGATTTTTCTGCTCGTATTTATTAAAACCTCTTATATAACCGTAAGACTTAATAGAGATCACTCATACTAAACAATAACAAAAAATTTTTTTTGCTAGAGTTGATTACACATTTTTATATCGTCATGAGAGAGGTTTTGGGGACACCAACTCCGTTTTAGTACTATCTCTAAATTAGGCGACAAAAGATAATAGTAACAAAGACATACTTATCAGACAAATATCGATATTTAGGCTGAGAATTTGTTGAATGCCTCACACTAAGTAGCCGCATTTTTCTTATAAAGAGACATGATTCAAGATGTGTTTTTTTATATAGTAGGAGTCCTACTTCATATAAACTATTGATTCGTATGAAATAATACTATTAATCATGATATTGATCAGTGTGGGTAGATATCCTTATATCAATAATATATGAATAGGGGCATTTATAAAGAGACCTTTCACTGGCTCCAGAGTCAAGAATTAGGAAGGACGGAAATGTGTGAAAAGAAAGTTGAGGACAGGCATATGACCTACAGTAGCACAAAGAAGGTATAGTCATAGAAGATGGGTGATGTTTTATTTTCCTAGCGCGCTGGCATTCATCTGGGAGTGCCTTGTCTAATAGGAGACCAGACCAGTAGTAGTATCTAAACTCATAATTCGTATACTAAGAGCAACTTTTTGACGAGAGAGACTCGGTCCAAACGGAAGCCCACAAGATACGAACTGCAAGCTAATAGACTAATTAATAAATTAGCTAACCAATGAAAACTATAGAGTGGATAATGAAGTATGAATTCAGTGGAACCAGAAACGGAAGGATCCAATTGATCATAGTAAAATCATAGAATGTTAAGCTATGAATGTAGATATCTGGCCCCAAATTGCAAAGTTAATAAGGAAACGGAGATCCATAGATTTCCGAAATTGTGATTTTACCAAATTTCGAGACATGCTTAGTAAAACTGACTGGATAAAGAGTTTAAAGACAAAACTGTTTTATCATGTGGGAAAATTTAAACAAATTTTAAATGAAAATTCAAGCATGCAGTATTTTGAGAAAGATAAAGCCCATGTATTGATGTGGCGAAGAGATAACCTGCTTTGGCTGGAATAAGAGTAGAATAAGAGAGCAGAGAAAATTCAATGAAAAGGCGTAGAATGTTTTAAAATATTCAAAGGTCGTAATAGGGCTGAATTGTTTTAAAAATTTAACGAAAAAAATAAAGACAGAGGAATCAGGACCACCAAATAAATAAGAAGCACAAGAAGAGAGAGGCAGAAATAATTTAGCCAGGAATAGTGATAGGCACCAAAAAAAATTTTTATTTTTTAGCTTTAGTACAATCTGAAAGTAATTGAATAGGACAATTGTCCAATTAAAAATTGATGAACATTTTTTGACGTTTTAGATAAGGAGTTGGTCAAGGTTTTCAATTGCTTATTAGTTTGTTAGCAGTGTTTACTCCGAGGAAAGATTAGATAATGAGTTTGGTCAGACGAATAGTTCTTGTATGCATACGTAACAAATAGACACTTATACAGAATTTGAATTTGCAAGTAGTATAAAAGATATCTAAACGTTTATTAGAATCACATTGACCAAGTTAAAAGGACTGCAAGTATCGGCGCCTAGATGTCATTCCCATATGTCAATTAGGTTGAAGTCTGAAACGAGGGTAATGTACCTAGCATCTCGCACAAAGGCACTGAAACATTAGTGATTTTAAGTGATGCTAGACATAACGATTGTGGGTACCCAATGTTAGACTGGGACGCAAAACAGCACTATAGGTGTCTGTGCCTAATTGCTATATAGGAAGAGCTGTATCGACTGAAGAATTGGAATTAATAGGTCACTCGTAGCATAGCTTAGACCATCGGGTCTGCAGTGGTAAATGGGTTGCCTGGAAAGTTAAGTGAAGAGGCTGTCATGATAGAGAAAATATTGAGAAAGTAACAACGCTATGTAATGAGACCTTGGGCCCAGTTGTACACAGTTCTAGAAAGGGTCAAGGTCATGTCAGACAGTGAGCGAAAACGCTTTGTTTAGAATGTTATGGAAATTCAAGATATAATTACTAAGACATGCTGATGACTAGAGGAACATGAATTCCTAGCTTGTTAAGTATTGTACATTTACACTTTTTAAGAGTATTTAAGGGAGGGAGCAGAACATTTTTTATTGAATAAGGTTTGCGAGACAGTGACTAGTAGGGCTGGTGGAACGGTGTCGTGGCGACATCCGAATGAATTATTCATAATAGTGTGGTACAAGTTAGTAGAGGGTGTCAAGTGGAGGCTCAGCGTGGAAAAGCGCGCGTTTGGTATTGATTGAAAGAGGGGTGGCGGAGAATAGAAACCATGAGACTAAATGGGCAATAAATCATCATGGGAAAATAGTGAAGAGTGGTGTCCCCTCAACAGGGTGCCAGTGCTTCAGGAACGGGGCCACTAATTTGTACCCCACATAGCGTCGGGGTACGGGAAGAGTGAACGTATGGACCACCATCATTTACGGTATACACTTAGGTCCTCCCTGACTCTCCCCTCACAACTACAATCGTCAGCAGCTCTTTTTTATGAGAATTTTTTTTTTTTTTTTTTTGTATATCAGCATTCTTATGATTAGGATCTTGAACCTACAACAATCTTAGACGAACTTCTAGCAAGAAAAATATAATGTATTCTAGAATACATAAACGTTTAATTAAAGTTTGAATAACACGCCAGTTAAGACCTGCACCGTATAGGATGGGGTAGAAAGCGGCATGGTAGACACCACGCATGTGAGGGTGGACTTCGGACAGCATGGGGGACATACTGTTTAAATTCCGTGCTGAGTTTACGGAGTATAATCATTTTAATAATTTTAATCTTTACTTGAATATAATAAATTATGGTCATATGGATTAACATTCGTGAAAGTAAGTTGTAATAAATAATGTAATAAAATGATCGAATAATAAGGGTACCGCACATTAACATATAGTGCAACAAAAAAGGCCATAAGAGGTGAGGTCCGGATTTCCCCTCCAGCGCGCTCCCGCGCCAAGAGGAAATATTTGGAAACAGAACTTTTTCTTTTGAAAATCCGGTTTTTTTATTAGAAAAGGTGTCAAAAT
>JABUQX010131429.1:0-35000 GCA_015478945.1 Trachelipus rathkii
GTCTGAGTCACCACTTAATCGTGCAGCAGCATTACACAGTAAAGGTGAATCCGAGCAGTACAACTGACAGGTGCAACAGACAAGTCTTAAAAATAATACACTAGAATAATCCAAAGATAGTTTTGTCCACACTGAGAGTCGAACCGATAACTATTGATATTTAATATGTAGACTGTAAAGAAGGCCAAAGTTGCATATGAAGAAAGAAACAAATGAGACATATATTGTACCATTACAACCTATTTTGAAAGTCATTACTGCAACCTAGATGCAGATTTGTGGCCATTCATGACCTCCGCTTCCACCTTTAATAATGTTTTGTTTTTCAATTATGTTTAAAAAGCTTTTGTTTAATGTTAGACTTTAAGTCTTGGGAGACATATGTTGCTCCATCTTGCTTAAATCAACGGTCTCGTTATTTCACATCCAATAGTGTAATAGAGACTACGATAAACCTCAACAGTTACAATTGCATAAAGAAAAGAAAAGTCCTATCACACGAGAACGGAAAATTGTGCTCCAAACACCGACCTTCCGTTCATGTAATGCTTCTTCTTGAAAAGTGTCAAGATATTCTCAGCCCCCTATTCGACTGTTAATATAACCATCCAAGTGAAAACCAAACGCCTCGAATTTACTGCAAAATCACGCATCCAACGTCGATGATCAGATCCCAAATCATAACAAAGCAGCATAGGAAGTTAACGATACCAGTACAGTGAACGTTGGGAATAGTCCGGTTCTTGATTAATTTAGAGTGTGTGTTGATAAAACTTTTTTGTAGCATTTTAAATAGTTAAGTGCTTCTTAAGAGCATTTTTCAAGGAACGGAGGAATGTAGACGCTGCGATACATGCGTACAACGTATAGGTCTGGGTTAGGCTAACAAAATATGGACTCTTACATCTTCATCTCGTTTCCATGCAGAACATTGTGTACACGAATTATTTAACAAAAGACGTGATATTGTAAATTTGTGAACTGCAAAAACCGATGGAAACTTCATTCGAACCTTCTCACTCCTATCACACACTTGTAGGATTGTACGCACAAAGAGTCCAACAATAAATAACATGTATCGTCTTTGGAAAACGACATTTCTAACACAATACGATGGAATGAACGCTCTTAGTGCTACAAGATTGTGAAATTTTATCTTTTTCATGGGCTTACATTCTGTTGATATTAACAACATTGCTCACACCAGATGTTTGCCCGCAGAATTCATGGCTGAAAGAGCTAGAGCTTACGTTACTACCTTATCACCACAACAACAAACACCACGCACCCCACCACAACACCAATATTGTTTAGACACATTTTTGAAACTTTTTTTGTTCTGATGTGTCAGCACACTCACCATTATACCATCACTTAACTAACAGTCTTCTCCTGGCAATGGAATCAGAATTTAGGCCCGAGTCAGCATACTTTACTACAAAAAAAATTGTTCTCAAAAATTACCGGTAGGTTCATACAACGGCATGCTATTAAAATAAACAACACTATACCCATATTATATATACATAATTATTAATGAAGTGTGGTATTGAACAGGTTGAGTCTTCAGCTTAATATAATATAGTATATATAAATACTACTAAATATTTACATATATTATATCATATATATATATATATATACATATATTATATATAGGCAATTACTCTACTTCTATAATATATATATATTATATATATATATATAAGTAATATACTATATCCTTATCAAATTTACTATATATATATATATATATGTATATTATATATATATATTAAAATCTATCACAGAGATATAAATTTTAAATAAATTTAATTTTATATATATTACAAAAAAATATATCATATAATAAAATACCTTTAATATGTTTACAAATATAATATTACCTATTCACAATATAAGACAATATTTACAAGTAAAAATATCATACTAATATTTTAGTAATCAGTACTCATGTTATTATTGTTACCTGTAGCGGAAAAATAATAATCATTACTCATAGTGTTCATAAAAAGCTAATGATAATTAGAAATTATTACTCATTTTATTATTAGCAGCGGGCGAACAATATTAGTAATCATTACTTAAATTATTCATGATCAGTAAACAAAATTAGAAATCATTACTCCTATTGTTCATTATCATTTATCAGCAAACAATATTAGTAGCCACTAATTATCCATATTGTTTATTATTAATGAACAATATTAATAATCATTACTTATTGTATATCTTTAATGAGTAATATTAAAGTCATTACTCATATTATTGCTTGTCATCAACGAACAATATTAATAATCATTACTCATTTGGCTCATTGGCACGAACAATATCAATAATCATTACTCATATCCGTCATAAAAAGTGAACAATATTAAAAATTGTCACTCATGTTGTTCATAATCAGCAAACAATTTAAATAATCATTACTCATAATGTTCATTATCAGTGAACAATAGTAGTAATCATTACTCATATTGTTCTTTATCAATGAAAGTAATAATAATAATTGCTGTTGTTCTTCATAAAAAGCGAATAGTGAATCATTTCTTATATTATTCATTATTAGGGAACAGTATTAGTTATCATTAGCCATATTATACATCATCATTAAACTATATTAGTAATAATTATTCATACTGTTTTTAATCAGCGAACAATATAAGAAATTATTAATCATAATGTTCATGATCAACATACAATATTAGTAATCATTACTCTTATTGTTCATTATCAGCAAACAATATTGGCAGTCATTGCACATATTGTTCATTATCAGCATACAATATTAGAGACCACTACTCATATTGTTCATTATCAAAGAACAAAAGTTAATTATATTATCTATTCCATCCTGAATTTTTCGTGGACATTCTCCCATGTAATCTGGCATTTGACATCCACAGATGAGGCGCAGATTCCAATCAGTTGATGCCTTTTGCTTTAAGTGATGAACTGTCTGTAATTATAGGAAAGCACGTGATAAAATGAGGATTGAGGATTTTGATATAGATATTAAGTACAATGATTGATAATTTTGTTGTTGATGATACTGATAACAATAGTGAGATTAGTTACTTGATGATGATATATTTGATAATGCTAATTAATAATGTATTTTAATCATTATGATGATGATAATTATTATTATAATAATAACGAATACAGTTATGGTGGTAATTACATGTATTAAGCTAATGCTGGTAGTAACCACGATTATTATACTAATAATAGTAATAATTACAGTAGTGATCTGGACGGTTCGATACTCAGACTTGAAGATACCGACATATGAACTTAGAACTGACCAATTATGTCGATGATGTCAATATATAATAATTAGTTACCAGGGTCATCAATAGCCAAGGTAGCCAGAGCCACAAAATTTTTTTTCTCGTCGAGCAGGCACCGGCGCAAGCAGAATTATTTCACGGTGAAGCGGAAAAAGTCGGACCGGATAAAATATTAATATACCATCCGTTGCGTTTGATAATTACGTGGTAGTTATATAATATGATAACGGCAATATAAGCATGAAACCCGATAATAACTATATCTCTTAAATTACTATTTATTATTATTCAATTATTATATTTATTTATAATTATTATATCGAATTATTTTGCTTACTTTCACTGTCACTGTTCATTGGTATTCTATACGCATTCACCGTAACTCTCGTTATCCCTCGTCTGTTTCCAGATTACCAGAGCCCTGTATCCTTTTTCATCTCTTCCCTTATACGAAAACTAACATTAACTTACCAAAAAGGAGCATGCACTACATTGGCCACCGTTAATGAGAAAGTAACGCCGGTTAATCCTCTAATGTATCACTGAAAAGATTCATTGAGAAGTATACCTGGTTGAAGAAAAATAGGTCTGACCCCGGCCCGATGTTGACCGCTATCAATTAATTTCGTAGATCCTCTTGAATACAGTAGCAATTTTTCGGTCTTGAATTTAACGGGATTCAAATGATGTGTTTCGGAAACGAGTTTGCAGAAGGCTTCGAAAACGCCTTACGACATAGATGAGGTTCTTCGCGAACACTTGCTTTTTCTTCGCGCGAAGAGAATGGAGGAAGGAATAGAAGAAGAAGAAGAAGAAGTAGAAGAAGAAGGAAGAAGTCAAGCGAAACTGGTGCTGTGAAAATAGCGACGGATGAGGGATTTAAGAAAACGAAATCTCGTAACGAGACGCGAGAGTCAATTAGTTTAATAGTTAGAAAACGTTTTGTCAAAAAACATATCGCGAAACGACTAGAAGACGAAACCGGTGGTGCGATATAAGGGGTGATCCTCACCTGCGACTTTCGGAACGAATCACTCGGACCTACTTCGATCGCTGTCCGGCTTGCTTCTTCGAAATTTTTGACGCGCGGATTACCTCCGGTAAATTCGAATCGTACGAAGGGGTTGGACGAGCGTTAAATGACAGCGGCAGCGGTGACGACGATCGTCGTCGCGACTCGTTCGACCGATTGAGGAAGGCTAAAGAAAAAATGGTTTTGGATAAAATGAAACGATCGATCGAAGCTATCGCGCCCCGTTGGAATAACCCGGATTCTATAATCCGTTTTTTGTCCAAGAGTTTGATTCTTTTGTACAACGACGAAACGTGCGATTACACGAGGCATTTAAATTCTCTCCTCATGCGCTCGATTAATTTCTACCAAAGGGGGGACTTTAAAAAATCCATTTTTCCTCTCCTTAACCCTTTCGGAAAAATGATGATGCTAGACATGTTGAATTCGACGGTCGTTAAAGAACCGGACAGCGCCACTGACGGACGAATCATTTGCAACTACGGCCTTCCAGTTGCCAGGGGGAAGGAAGGGTATTGTCTTTCAGTGACCGTTAATTCTTCAGCATGACTACAGCGCCAATTTTGTCAGATATACGATATAGGGTGCTACCAACGAATAATTCTTCACCGCCGTCAATATGACTTAACGTGTTTTCAAAGAATTCCAGTTTTCGAGTGATAACGGAGACGACTCCTCCTCCTGGGAAAAGCGGTATCGCGAATAAGATTATTTTAGTCTTTGGGACTCATTGTAAGTATACTGCGTTTAAATTATCATCTAATGAAGAATTCTATTGCTTAAAAAGAGGTACATAACAATTTCATCTTCAAAACGGAAGGTGTAATCGCGTACTTCGCTCATCCTAAATAAAAGGAAAAACTTATCGCTAATTGATACGGCGGATGTTTCTTCTGAGTAAAAACGAATTCGTGGACACTATAAATACGACGCGACTCTCTAATAACGTTTTTAGGTAGAAAACCAAGTGAGAACGTGGCAAACACGATTTCGGGATCCAAAATTTTTGATCTGACAATCGGCCTGCTTAGAATTTCGCTGAATTTCCGGCATTCGATAAAGAGATGATAGTATTCGTCTATTATGTTTGTTCGCGAGGGAAGCAAGATCACCTTAGCTTGAGAATCTTCTGTTCCAATAGTTGATTGGGCTTACGGTTTTTTCGTACACCGAAACCACCGGATTGACGCCTATGTGAAACGCATTGTATAGCTTGGACCGTTGTGACTCGTCCGAGTTTCGAGAAAGGATATTCAAATCGCAGGTACGTATTCGCTCCTGCGTCGCCCTAAGACCCAGAATCCCCCTTCCTCCACGCCGTGCTGCTATGCCTCGTCGTCTTCATACTCATCTATGTCATCAATCATCTCTTATCATCATCATCAATCTGTTGCACGTAATCTTCCACAGAAATACGGAGCAAGCTATCGGACTTATTCTCGCAAAAGAAATCATTGTACGGGAAAGTCGAGAAATTGGAGTGCGACGTTTTCGATAACGAGGCGGAAATGGAATTGAATTTGAGAGCCGTCGACCGAATTTTTTTACTTCCAACTTCCACATGTTCACGTATTATAGTTGGGGTTTAACGTTGACTTTTCGATCATATCCTTTTTTGGCTTGCGTTCGAATGTATTATTAACGACGTGATCGCGATCTATGATATTCAATTGTGAAAAGCTTCATCCATTAGCTATAATAAACAAGGATATCTAAAGCGCCTACCGTGCACTTCAAAAATCGATTTTTTACTCGTATAGCGCCGGTGGCTATCAGGTGAGGTAGCAAGACCGGGAAAAAAGAAAAGACGCGCCCAGACGCTGAGATGGTGGTGCAGGGGGAGTTTCCTTTCAACTCGAACGAAAAACACTACGATTACGCTTCTTCAGATAAGTGAGAGCCATTTTAATCCCTGAAATGTGTTTCTCTTTGATATGCAAAAAATGGTTCGTTTGAAGTTCGATTACAATTATCCTCGTACAATACTGAATCGTGCGTCGAAAACGTTGTGCGGCGTAAGAGCAAATGGAAATCGAACTCAAAAAAATGATTCTAATCGACGTGCAAGGATTGCATCAACCTACCTTTCGCGCGGTAGCCCATGAGACTCGGAAAAGCCGCTTACATACCACGGCCCTACTGCGGTTCACCGATGCCTCTCCCTGGTGAGTCTCCTAGAGGTCCGAGCCTAACACGGTGATGGAACAAGCCTCGCTGGGACCAAATCTGACGGGAAAGACGTTTGCGACACCTTAATCGGCTAATGGGCGCCCAAAGGAAGTTAAATACGTTTTCAAGCCTGTTTCCGCAGAACGATTTGTGAAACGTAAAAAGGCTAGATTCATAGTCAAGCAACCACGGGATATTTTGATACACACAATAATTACCATGCTCTACGAACAAGGCGGGGCTCGTAATACTCCGATCAAATGTCCAATTCGGACTACGTGGTTCAGATAACGTTAGATTTCGCATTCCCTTTATCCCTCCCATAATGATTCACGAACAATTGTTGTCCCTCGACTTTCGCGTTTCATAGTCAGGTCGTGAGGGCCGTCGAGTATCGGCGTGGCATACAATCGTTTTTTCCCGATACCGGCGATGCTGTTGAAAGCGAAATAGTTTCTCCTCGTAGGATAGAAGATATTGACGAGAGCGCGATGAACGTCTTTAACGCTCACACCTCCTTCTGCTCCTCGATTACTAGATATTGGATACCTTACAGCGTGATCGTCGAAAATTTTAATCACGAGGCGGACAAGGCCAACGGGCGTTATTTGGGGGTGGATTATTTTCCGCGGCTCTCCTTTCCCAGTTGGATAGAGGAAAGGGGTTACTGGCGCGAGGACGCGCAGGTGCAACCCGCGGGATTAAAGTATTACTTCCCTCTTCTTTTACGATCTCTCGGTCAACGAGTACGAAGGGAAGGAGAAATTGTTCGAGGAAATATTTTACCCGTTCGGCAACCTCGTGAAATCCGCCTACGATTTGGGAAAATTGATATTGAAGCTACTGGAGGCAACGTTGCTACCTCGTCTCGAAGAAAATCTGAAAGAAGCTTTGAACGGAAAAAGGGGGAAAACGGGTATTAAGGAGGCGTTGAACTTCCTTTACGTTAACGAAAGCGGGTGCCCGCTGGTTGAGGCTTTCGTTCGAGGCGTCTCGTCCAGGTGCTGGGATTGCGGGGCTTATTGCCGATTTTGGGTTTGTCGGTCCGATTTGAAAGACGGATGCTGGCCCGATCTTCAATTAAATCTCGGCGAAATGAGGAAGAGACTGAAAAAAGAAGATGAAAGATAACACCCTCTATCCCCACGAAAGGCAGCTGGCTAATATCGACCAAAACAACGTCAAATTGATGATGAATTCGGCCTACGGCATCATGTCGGGCAAAAATTTGAAGAGCAGCGTTAATCAACTCTTGTCCAATTTGATCACAGGGATAGGAAGGAGGACTACGGCCAATATAAAAATAGCCGCTAATTCGCTGGTCGATAACCTGCAGAATATTTACGGGGATACCGACAGCACTTTTTCGACGATCAGGAGCCCTTATTTCAAGCGTCGACGAGTGGACGCTAGATATCTCGACGTCGATATAAAACTCGAACAAGACAGTTGCGATTTTTATTCGAAAAAATATATAGGAGGAGTATTATGGGGCGTGAGGGCGGACCCGGATTACCTGCGGGTAAAGACAAACGCCATGAACTAGTTCCCTGAAACGGATGGTGCTTCTTACGGTATTTTAGTTTTTCGTAAAAAATTACGGTCTGGGTGCATTTTAACGAATCTCCCAGGATCGATCGATGTTTGAGACCATTAAATAGGAAAGTTGCGGACAATGACGACGACTCCCATGCGATGGAGTGGAAACAACAACAACAACATACAACAACAACCGCCATTACAGTATTTGCCAAATTATTCGAAATCGCCTTTTACGATGAAGGAATGCCGGGACTCGAACCTCGTCAAAGAAGTACTATAGAATAGACGAACCGACGTACACGACGACCTGAACTGATATGCCGAGTGAAAAGGACGTACGTGTGTTGGTAATATTAGAGTCCATACCGTTCTTAATATATTTTGCGTTTAGAAATACGTCATATGTATAACATGTTTTTAAATTGTTTATCCCCTTGAAAACCGCTATAAAATACTACTCGCGAATATCTGTTAGCCGGCTGGTCCGATGACGTCTCGTTGAACTGAGAACGAACGAAAATCTGACAACGAATCTAGACGGCGCAGGAAATGGTTGTCTGCGCCATAGAATTTTTTACTCAATCGTTACTACCAAGATCTATTTAAAGGGGTTATTTTTGCAAAAGGTTGACCGAACCTCTAGCGATGCAGCTGCACTTTTTAACGCAAGCGTGCTTTTCGGTTCGACGTTAATAAAATCGGCTCGTAATCGATTTTATTCAGCTCGATTTGCTAGGATTCGAGGTGCATATTTCGATACTCTCTTCATTACCAAAAAGTCTCTCCGAAGCCGAACGGCTATGAGCAGACATTTACGAACAGACGAATGACTGGAGTATACATCCCGATTCTAAGCGACCGCACGCGGGAAAGTACAAGATTTCATCGATCTCGCCTTAAACGTTAAGTCGAGGTTCGCCGATATGCTGTGCGCGGACACGATCGACGTCGAGAGGAGCGGGGGCGCGTGCAGTGATTTCTGGTTAAGAAGAACCTTGCAAACGAAGAAAATGTGGGACGAACGTCGAGGAATAGGAACCTTATCCGGGCGCAATATCTTGAATAAGTCGGCCATCGTTAACATCTTTATTTTAATTCAAAGCGGGCTGAAAGCGTTCACGGAGGCCTTTGAATCGATGATCGAAGAAAGAATAGCCCTCAAAATATTATCTACCAGCAAAGAAATATAAAACAAGAAATATCAATGAAGATCGGTGGAATAGTGGTAATTTAAAGGGAAAAGTTGTGAAGAAATTGGATGTTTGCATGGAGAATTATTTAGAGAGGGTAGACCCAGATGTATCGAACGACCCCTGCAACGGAGATGGGTCACATTTAAGAAAGAAGTGTTGACCCCTTCGTTAAGACGGAAGCAGTAAAATCAATAGATGAGAATTGAATTTCGGTAGAAATTTCAAAAATCCCCTGGATAATTTGCTATCGAGAATATAACAGATCCAGCAAATAAGATCTATGAATCAAGAGATGTAAAAGAACAAATGTGTAAGTCAGTATTAACGGCCATACTAAAATTCAGTAAGATTCAGACGTAATTAGTATAAAAAATCAGGAAATGAAATTTCTCTAAGAGTAGTGTTGACAAGAATGAAAAAAGAAAATTGTCAGCAAATTCCTGATAAGCAGTATTGGTATGTTAAGAGGAATGGCACAAGAGTCTCCGTATTTGTCCTGAGAATATTGGCAAAGAGCTATAAAAGTTGAACGAGAGATTTCCTGTTCTTTGTTGTCCATGACAGAATAATTCACGAGTACGCGGACTGGAAATGTTAACAAGTCTGGAAAGAGACTGAGGGAAGATCAGAGGGAGCGCATAATACAATCTGATGTTCGTCCTTCCTCCGGTGCTTGCCGTACTGATCATTTTACTGCCCTTGTTAATAATTCAGGCAATAATATTTCCACCGCCGGGTTTTCCTCTGAGAGAATGTTACAACCGCGGTATGTCGGGTATTGATTGGTACAATACCTTTACTCACCTGGTAAATATGTTTCGTTCGCGAACTTTTGCGGGCCCGGGTGCCCACTAATTAATCCTTATTTATGGTCTTGTTCATACCATTTAAATTCCTCCAGCCATATACTAGGCCAGCAGTATGCCTTCACTTCTTACGTGGTAATTTTCTTCTCATCACAAAGTATCATTCCTTTCGTTACTATGTATAACCCACTCCTCTACTTCGCACCTCATTTCTCGGAGGATGTCTTACACAACATAGCTGGCTGGGTATTCAATTCCGTCTTTTTGCCGACTATGATATCATTATTTTTAGATTCTTTCTGTGAGTCTAAGCAAGCAATTTTTCACATCTCCTTTTCAGAGAAGTGGCTCTGTATCACTGGTGGGTTCGAAATCATTACGAATGAATGAGCGAGCGATTTCCCTCCTTGAACACATTCCTTCTAACTTTTATGATGAAACGCCATTTTCCTCATCATCTCTCAAGCATCTTCTATAGATCTTTCTACTGTTTCATTTGCTCTTGTCATAAAGTTCTTCGTATAATTAACATTTTACTTCATATCGCCAGGGTGTTTCATTTGTACTCTTTCAGGCATTTTCTAACGACGTTCACAAATGTAAATTGCAAAGTTTCTTGTTTGTAGAGACGCGATTATTTTCGCACTCGTAAAAATATGCATGTTAATTGGTTAATCTACTTTCCTACACTCCAATCATTTGACGAATGTCTCCCTATTTCTCTTCATCGTTGTAAAAGTTATCAATATTGTATAGGGGGCGGGCTTAACCCTTAGGACAGGGGGGATGTTAGGGTGCCTGCATGTCCTTCATGGTAGGAACCTATTTGGTCCTTGTAAAATTCTCCGAATTTCAATAGTTTGTTGCCTCACTTCGGTATGCTCTTACCAACTACTTATATGAGGCACTGGGTGAAAAGATACCGACTTAAGTTTGCTTTTCTTAATGGAGTTCTCAGTTGTTTTATTCTTATGTATATTTTACTTTATATTTAACTACCATTCTTATCACTTCCTGACAATCAATCTCCTATAAACATCGCCCTATTAACTTGGCTACTCTTCTGACCTCATTGCTGGATGTACCTATATTCTGATGCTTTGTTACTGCACATGCGAGCATCATCTTTCTGGATATCTCACTATATGTATAGAAGTCCAATCTATCCTCGTAATCCTATACTCCTCTACGATATTCACACGCTAGTCTCTGGCTACTGGTACACTTGAGACACTTCTTTCTTTGCAAAGCATGCGTATATCTTTTTAGGTTCTTGGGAGTGTGTGAAATTAGTCCTATGCGTTCCTAGTGCTCTTTATCTACGTTCTCCCAATTAGTCCTGCTACTCAGTCTTCCCCTTCTAGTACAAACTCTACATCCATTACGTTTGCCCTTCCTTCTTTAGGATCCGCCTCTATCCCACTTCTCGGGATATTGAAGTCAACACTCGCTAGTTACTTGCAGTCACAGGCTGACTGTACTTCGTTCCGTATTGAGGGTCCATCATTCTTAAAAAATTATTATGTTCTCATATTAAAATATTCTACAACTCTGTATTCATCTGCAGACATAATTATATTAATTCGGCTTACCTTTTTTATTCTTGGCTTTTCACTCTCTATTCATTCCTGCCTAGGTGAGCTCCACTCATTGCCCTGTTTCTATTTCTCGGCTGATTCGGCAGCTCCCTCCTTGCCCTCGACATCTCTTACATTCATTATCTTTTTATTTTTCTTAACACTCTGTCCCTCCTTTTCTCAACTTCTCTAATTCCTGATCCGGTCATATATTTTCACTCAGTCCTTGCAATCTCCTTGCTTTAACAGAGGGAGTGGTGTTCTTCATTCTCATTTAACTTCACAAAACCAGGGAAAGCTATCCACATATAATTGGCAACTGCGTTTTGCTGCGAAACATATTGTACCACGTGGTTGATCGTACCCTAGAGCTTTACATTCCTTTCTTATAATTTACTTATCTCTAATTTACTATAGGCGTTTGTGTACATCGTATTTTACATCAAACACTTACGTTTAAATATCACTAAAGCCTCTAAATATAGCTTATTTTACTAAACGAAATATATTTCTTCAATATTTAAGTATAATTCTCCTCCATAGTCGTTAATTAATTTTACGACCCTACGTAGCTATAGCTTATATAGTAGGCTCGCATAGATTTTCGTCTTCCCTGATTCACTATCTCCATCATCTAATTTGAGATCATATTAGTTATACCGCTATTACTTTATGAGGTTATGTGTTATATTTACACGCGAGTTTCGGTTTACCTTTCTACACCTACTTTATCACATCCTCAATTAAGTGTTATATTCAGGAGAGAGAACGTATTTCATTTGCTATCTCCTTACGTCCTTTTCCTCTG
Source organism: Trachelipus rathkii (assembly GCA_015478945.1). Classification (NCBI taxonomy): domain Eukaryota; kingdom Metazoa; phylum Arthropoda; class Malacostraca; order Isopoda; family Trachelipodidae; genus Trachelipus; species Trachelipus rathkii. The sequence goes on from JABUQX010131429.1 coordinate 12,422, forward strand.
TCGGTCTTTCTCTCTTTTCAGTGCCCTCCCCTAGAGGAACCACATGCTATATAGATCATAAAACAATCTCTATAATCTTAGATCGTGGCTATGCCCTACCGGGAATACGATAAATAACATCTTCTTATCAGAGCAACGTCCAATTCTCATCCGAATACAAATTAATCAACAAATACAAATTTTGATCCTATTTCTATATTTATGGACTAATAACTTTACACTCTTAAATTATTGCCAGTTATAACATCCAATACTTAGGGTCTGACAGGTGTACAACTCTCATTAAACTTAGCAATTTCTTTTCCTACACTAGGAGTATTGGAGAGTCAAGAGTATATCTTCCCTTCAAATTAGCTCTCTTTCTTATCTTGCTCTTCTGTCACTCTTCAGGTATCGCAAGACATTCTTTAATGTATTTTCTTCTCTTCTTTATCTTTTTTCTTTTCTCAGGAGGGCTTCAATGCTCTCCAGATTCGCTTGCAATGACTCGGTCCACATAGACAGGGGTCGTATCGTCAAGTGCGCCTCCCCCCTCTCTCTCTCCCAGTTAGCGTCTCCCTTAAGAAACCCTGAAACTCTGTCCATCTCTTTGAGGTTTACTATGGATATCTTTTAGTTATCAAAAAAATAATACTTGAACCATTTTGGCAACTTTGATATGAAATATCACATGGACGTAGCAGCTTAGAGCTCTTTGTTTCTTCTAAAAAAATGATCATTAATCATACAGTATTTTACGCTACATTTATCCATAACAAATTATTTAAAATATTTCATATAAGCTTTTTTATTTTTTTCATTTTTTTTGCTCTTTTTTTTAAAATTTTTTCATACAAAAATAGCAAAATTACTTTGTACTAAGTAAGATTTATATTTATTTTTCCTGTAGCTTTTATAGGTTTTTTGTTACATGCATGTTGATTTTGGGAGGACTATATTCTATATATATATTATATATATATACTCTATATATATATATACTAATATAATATTATATATATATATTCACTATATCTATATATATATGCTAGTAATACTATATATATATACTATGTATAGTATTAGTAAAGTATATATATAACTATTTAGCCACGTTATTTATATATATATAATCCTATATTATACATACCAAATATATATTACCGATATATATATATATATAGTAGTTTAATTATATTATATATATATATATTAATTGTAGAATACTGTCTGTAAATTGATTTTTTTTCTTGGTATAAATTATATATATTCTTAATTGTTCAGAAAAGATTAAGTTAAGTTTTTTAAGAAAATTCTTTAGCGTCAAGCTTCTGGAATTATGCCAGAAAGCTTGCCACCTCAAATAATTTTCTTAAAAAACTAAACTTTACTTTTCTGAACCTAGAAATTTTTTTTGAACTTAGAATTTTTTTCAGAAGAAAGTCACAGTACAGTATCTCAAAATCAAGTCGTGCCATAATATTATATATATAATTTTATACCCTTGTTATGAATACTACTAATACTATTCACTATATATATAATCTTATAATAACTATTATATCTATATATATATATATATATAGATATATTATGTATATATTACTAAATATCAATTCCATGTATTGATATAACGAGCAGCAATTTTCGATAATCGAACGACCAAATATCGAAAATGGGATTCTAAAAAATTAGTGTTCCTTTTGCGGAGTAACATTTTTTTACTCTATATTTATATTCATGTATTTCTCTATATAATATATATCAATATTAACTATATAATATACTATAGTATATAACTTAGCCTATCTTATATACCGTATATCATAATCTCTATACTCTAATCACATCTTCCTTCTTTACGTCACTTAGGCCGACATTTGTATAACTACATCTTTTGTCTGGGTACAGAAATAACTTTTGCATCGGTCTTTCCGATCATGAATATACCTCAACCCTTTCCAAATAATACTAAGCATTTGGTACTAGTGATATCCCTATTAAAAACGAGAAATTTAGCCTTTTATCATTGTTGCTACTATTGTTCTTTATTTCTCTTCTTCTATTATATAAAATTCACACATAACTAACCAGTCGAAAACAAGTAGATAAAGACTTCCAAATATTTTTAAATCATTTTTTTCCGTAGACTTGGAAATGTTTAGTTACATTATACAGCTTTAATAGATTACATGAATTAATAATCCAATGACTGTCTCCCACAATTTCCAAATGAACACAAAGATTCTTAGATGAGCGAGGATATCAAAATATATTGTCTTCATCAGATTAAGCTAATACTGATCTATTAACTTTGTATGGCATAGTTTTTGTGATCTTGTTTATCTTAAGTTCTGTGACTGGTACGAGGTTCTCTGCGTTAGTTCCATATTACGGCTCTTCTTGTCTTACCATTCTCTTTATCTGTCATCTTTTTCATTTCTTAATGTTTTGTCTGGAAAAGAAAAACAAAATGGTGTAACATTGGCTTTTTCTCACAACACTTTTTTTTGGTGTGTTCTCTGGTAAGATTAACAAAATTCACCTATATCAATTTCTGAAGTTTCTTATCGAAGTTTTATCAAAATGCTGCTAGACTGACTATCTGTTGGAATTCACACTTTTATATTGAGAATAATTATAGAGCTTGAGAAACGATTTATTCTATTCACTACTCTTGGAGTAAACAGATTAACATCTTCACAATTGATCTTTACCGTCCGGTATGAATATTTTTTTAAATGAACTTTTTTTGTATATATCATTACTATAATCTTATATTATATTTATATATACATATATTATATTAATATATAATAATACATATACTATAATATATGATATATTATATATACATCATATTTAATATAATATATTATATTTATATATTTATTATTCTATATATACTTATTTATATATCACTACTATATATTATAATTATTTATATTATTTAGTACAGTTATTAGATTATTATTTATTTGTGTTTTCTTTTACATCGAGGGGCCTATATTGAACGACTAGGTAAGTTTAGTTATATACGTTGAAGGCTGGAGTTGTGGTATGACAGCTATTTAATTGCCTTTACAATACAACACAAACGAATTGCACTAAAATTTGCATTAATTAAGACGATCGAGTTATTTCTTTAATATTTAACCATCCTCTTGGGGTTTGCATCTTCCGAAACCTCATTGACACTTTATATAAAATAAAGTAAAAATACTCATTTGGCACTCTTCTTACAGTTTCACGCATTAATTCCAAAATATCTCTTTCAATCATTACACGCCTAATCTATAAGTAATTTGAAATTTGAAAGGCCAATTAAAAAACTATTTGAATATTTATCAATATCCTTGTTGGCCTAATTCGACTATAGTTAAAATCTGGTAGTATTCACTAGATATCTGGACGTTAAAAAATATAATAAATTCCACTAGAATATTATCTGGTACGTATTAATAACATATTAAATATATTTGCAAAACTTTTTAAAAATTATTCTAGGAATATACTGTTAATAACTAAGCACGTAGGCGAACCGGCTTCTTCCGACGAGACAAAGCACTTAGTCAAACATGGAGTTTAGGGAAATAGCAGTCGAACACGAATTCCCATGCGGTTAATACCATAGTTTTTCCGTCTCTCTTTGTCTGGGTTCTTTCCTTTCTTTTCCTTTTTCTTTTTTCTATCTAATATTAGAAGAAATAAAAGGATACGAGAAAAGACAGACAGCATATCATTCTTTCTTGAAAAGGGTGCTTGGAGCCATACGTATAGGGCGCATTGAGGCCTCAACACAAGTTATCAGGGCATAGTTCTAAGGCTAAGAGTATTCATGACTAAATTTGTATATTTATAAATGCTTATAACTTATGTATAAATATATAATTTTATACATAGAGTATGATTTTTTATGATATTTATTGATATCATACATTTTAAATAATATAATAGTGATAATACACACATATAAATATTCTATAATGATATAAATAGTTTTTTTTAAACACATATATGTATATATATATTTATACATATTATTATATAATATATATCTCTTTATTTATATTTATCTATATAATATATATAGTATTATTACTATAACTATATATATATTTACCATTTATATATATACTCTCTATTATCTATTAATATAAATACTATTATATTATATTTTATATACTTCATCTATACTTATAGTTATATATATTATATTAGATATCACTATATAATATATACTATATATTATCATATATATATATATATATTTATAGTTATATTCTATAGCAGCAAAGTCTAGTTATTGACTTTTTTATATTAGTTTCTCAGTTAGCTTTTTTTTTCCCAATAACAAAAATTATGTACTTGGGTATCTTTTAATGGACTCATAAATAGTACCTTTCCTATTAATAGTTGGATTTTAGATTAGAATTCAACATATATATAGGACCTTTTGTTACGCTTTTTAACGACTCTAATCATGTATTCTCAATTCTTTCTTTATATTTTTTTTTGTTTACTAAATATGGGATATCCTGGCAGAAGGGTAAAAGCCGCTCCCAAAAGATTGGTCCAGCGATCGGGGTCTCTCGGCTTCCGGGCGACTTACGACGGGCGGTTTAGAGAGCGGTTGCCTCTTCGCCTGGGCAGGGCAGAGCGGTTCTGGCACTTTCGAACCACCGTATTGATGATATGGGTGGGTCGCGGGAAGAGCTGTCGGCGGTTCCGCCCCTGGCTCCCTCTCATCTTGTGGGTATGGAAATCGTCCCCCGCTTCTGCTCGCGGCCGTGTTCTGTGAATTCTACCGAGCCCCTATTTTGCCTGTAATACCTTACAAATAATATATATTTATATATATGTATATATATATTTATATATGTCTTATATATATATTTAGATATATAGTTATATTTTTTTCGTACTGCTAACGTATATTATTAATATTAGGATATTAATTATACGACCACCTGACTAGTCGTCTATATATTGGGTATATTAGCCGTACAATAGGCTTGATTGTAGCGACTATAAGAGCGTCGAATGAGTACATTTTGCTCAGATTGAATGCCAACAAAATACAAGAATGGCGTTGGAGGACAGACGTCGCAAGGTCCGGGCCGGAGCATGGCATCGCGCTAGGCTTGTTATGCGCGAGGTCGACGCCCATTGGGTCTACATTGTCTCTAACCATTTCACTCCCCGTGCATAAAGTAAACACATCGAATGAGTTGTAATTTTTTTTTTTGAATGCTATAACTATGCAAAAGAGTCAATTCACCTATGATTTCTTATATTAATATTTTATGTAGTTTAATTTATATATAAAGTTTTAACAAATTAAAAATTACTTTAGAATCAATACTATATAAATGGGTCAATCAGGTAGACACTTTGTCCATATAATAATAGTTACTATTATCTTTATTATTATCTCTATTATATACTTATATATACTTTATATTATTCTATAATTATATATATCAATATATATATGATAAAGTATCTATATATATATATATATATAATTATATTATATTTTCATCTAATATATTAATATTAAATTAATATTGTCTATTTGGTCACTTTGTTCTCCTACATAGAGTTTTAGCGATCGTTATACTTTGTCAATTTATGCAAAAGTTCGTTAGAATGGCTATCCAAACACGTATGGATGATTTTGGTCCTGTAAGTTGGTGTTGTAATGCTTGCAATGATCTGGGTAGCAGTGCTTACTTCAATAGTTGTTTGGACGTCGCTTCTATCAAATAAATAAGGTGGTAAAAAAAGGGAGGACTTGAAGCAGTTGGAAATTATTTTCTTTTTTTTTATTTTTTCTTTAATGGATTAGGAGAATGTTTGTGAGTTTATTTGCTTTAAAATTACAGGGTAGAATTGGTTCCAAATTATATTTGTGTGGGGTATTTAACTCATTTATTTGTACTCGCTGTTTGATATTTCTCGTAAAGAGAATTAATTCTAAACGGAATATCTCTCCACGAACTAGTTTGAATTTGTGACACCTGGTGATTCCTTCAATAAAAATCGGCTTAAATCTAATTTCTTCCAAAATTGTAAAAAGCATTCCAATATTTTGACCATTTTTTGTAATACAAACTATGTAATATTTTATTTTTTCTTACTATTATTTCTTCAGGATTTTTTCCAGAATCGTCCCGGGCCCCTACCACAGATGAATTCTAATTGTTTGGTAAACAAAAGTTAAACCGCTGTAATCGTCATAGTTCGATTTTTAAAGACCGAAATTTCGCTTTGCTTTAAAACCGGTTTGTAAGCATGGCCTTTTTTGCTGTGTAGCCACAAGGACAACATATACTTGTGACACGCGCCTCTAAAATATACATAAAAACGGAACAAAAAACCAAAGGTAACAGTGACTTAACGCGGGATAAGAAAGTTCTTTTTCCGAGATTTTGGTTTTTCGCATATTGAGTGTATTTCATCTTTTATATATAATTTATTATAGAGTGTTGTGTTATCGACTTTAATTCCTGGAATAATTTCTTAATCTCTAAAATCCATGCACAAAACTTATTACGGTCAAGATGACCCACTTTCAATGCTAAATATCATAATGATTAACTCCTGTGGTTTATTAACGAGTGTTAGCTCAAATGCAGTTTGAATTATACGTATCATACCTTTTTTTCACTCTATTGTATTTTTTACTTTCTCTACCGTTAGGTTTTAGCATTGGTTTAATCTGGTTTTTCGGCCTTTCTCCACTTAAGCCGCTTTTATCAACGGTTAGTCAGTCTGTCTCTCTCTTTTATCGTGTATTATGTTAACAGGTATGAAATAAAACGTGTCTGGCTTACCAACCTCTTGATGATTGAACTAACGGTAGTTGGCCGTGAATTATTAGGAATTACTAGGTTTAGCCTTGCCTATATTGTGAAGTTTGCTTACGTTATTGTCCTATTTAATAGGAGTAAGTTATCGATTCAAACGGTTTGAGAATTATCCTATACCGGATGACTTTAAGTTAATAAGTAAACTAGACCATGCATGAACCTCCGCATAATTGTTCACATAGGATTCTTGGGATATTAGTACTTAAAATAATCAATAATAATTATTATATCACAATTTTTAATAATCACCATAATTTAATACTTCTCCAATACATGAATACTAATAATAATATCATAATAATAATAAAACTAATTAATAATAATTAATGCATATCACATAATAATAATAAGGATAATAAATAATCTATCCATTATCATCACATATTAATATTATCCCATATTCATTTCCACGTATCCCACTATCTCACCATTCTACGCATATTGGAGCACTCTATTATGTTATCTAACCCCTCTTCTTTATGACTACTATTATATCACTTATATACTCTTATTTTCATATCACCGTCATTTATATATATCTTATGAGCCTAGTCTTATATCTTTAATAGCTTTTATTAATACCTATTATTATTATTACCTCACCTTTTTTTAATATTATTTTGGAGGGAGGGTATATATATTTAATTAGTTCATTCCTTGGCTCTTTCCCTGCCACCTTACTTATCCTTCCTCTATACTTTCTATATAACAAAAGTGGAGGTATTTGTTTTTAAAGAATCAATATTACACTGGTCGTGAATTTGACTGAAGAACAAACATAGAAACATCACATAGAAAGAAGTGGCCAGATGTTATTCTCTCAATCTTGATAAACTTTTAAAATGGTTCAGAAGAAAGTTTACTTAAGTGCGTCAGCTTTAAAAAGAAAAAAAAATCCTGTTTGGTATATTTAATACAAAAAAGGACCTGATATCATAAAGGATAATATTCACAGAAGGGAATTGAGTCGACGAAAGGAAACTGGCTCCCACCACGAGAGAGAGAGAGATAAGAGGAGGAGAGAGGAAGAAGAGAGAAAGAGAGAGAAGATGAGAGAGAGAGAGTAGTGAATTACTGAGAGAGCGAGAGAGATTGAGAGAGAGAGCAGAGAGAGAGAGAATCACTCATCAATTCTTTCTGATATGGCGACAATTTAGATTGTTACAAATAAATTTGAAGTGGATATTAGGGCAATGAAAAATATGTTTCTTGAAAACTATATTATACACTTCAATTAATTCTTCAAAAAAATCTTCCAAAAGACCATAAAAATACAAATTACAAAAGATACATCCACGTCTTCAAACCTTCTTAACATAATAACCAAATTACAAAAGATACAAAGTTTATAAAATGTTTACAGACTCTTATATTATTACTACATTCATATATATATATCGTATATATTTATATATATATAATTACTATATATATAATATACTCTTATACTCCCTATATATATTCCTTATATATATATAGCTACAGTAATTTACTTAACTAGTTAAATTATTATCTTTTACTTGACACTACATTATTATTACACTTTATATTATTATTTTATATTTATATTATATCTTATACCATCTTCACTATAGTATCATATTCTCTCCTATCTATGCTATACTACTTTATATATATAATATATATTTTATCTACCTTCTTAATAATTACTTACACTCAGGGTTCACTATCGTGTCACCTCTATATTATATACTCCTTATTATTTCACATATTGCGTTTTAGGGGAGCTCATCAGTTATCCTATATCCTCCCTTCACTATAAGACTCCATCTTACTATTACATTTTATCTTATATCATACTATACGTATAAGGTCCTATACTTAACTCATCACTTACGTATATGTATTACTCTTATATCTCTATATATATATATAATATATAATATATATTCATCTCTATTTCCCTTAGGTGCGGCAATCTCCTCGCACTTGTATTTTCCATTAACAGGCTCAAAACACTATCTTCTATACTTTACATTATCCTCAAATCCGGAGAATATCACACTACAAACTATTGCTACCTAGGGAAATTAGCCGGAGAGACATTGCTGGAATTTGCATGGTTCTACCTACGCATTTTTAGTGCGCGAATAAATGTCACTACCACGTAAAAACATATTAAAAAAATTATATAAAAAAAAAAAACTCATCAAAAAAATCTCGAAATTCACAATTTTGCTTTTTTTCTGGTTCACTTTTTCTTTGGTGGTGACTAAATGATATCACCTCCAATTGGTATATCCGGGGCTACCGGTATGTGCACAACGGAGTCGGGTCTTCCATGATCGCCTTTCCGGGGAAACGGATAACGGAGTAATGGCGAATCTATCCACTCCTTACCTCTCCTCCGGGGAGGCTCTGTCCTGGAAACATCCTACCCGCTTCTTTTTGGTTATTTGGGATGTCCGCGGAGGTTTCTCCGCACCCCTCTCTTCCACGGTAATCGGGGGATATGATGTAACAGTCACCTCTCATCTTGTTGTTCACTCCTCCGTCGCTCGAGCCCCCTATCTATTTGCTCTCTTTGATATGGTATTTCAAAATGTCAAATAATTACGTTTATTATTTACTCTCTATCTATACCTACATTAGTTCATCACTTCTTTCCGTCTCTTCTTCTTATAACCTTCTGGGGTCGGTCATATACTATCTATCTACTATCTATTCTCTATGGTTTATATATCTTATTATACCTTACTATCTCATACTATTCTCTCTATATATCTATAGTGCACTATATATATACTACCTCATTCATCAATTTATTTGTCTTCGTATCTTAAAGTATATCATGTTTCGTTTCATTACCTCTTCAAACATCATATCATTTGTATTATTACATAGTACTCTAGTTCATATTTCATTGTTCCTTCAGTTATTCACTTTCATGTCCACTCGCTCCTCTTAAAAAAACCTCCAAACATAAGGTTAGCTCTAATTATTCTATTGTTTTTATCCTTATTATTATTATTATTATTTTCTTTTTTTACCACCAGAGTTTCCTGAATTCGGACTATCAAATATTACATCAGGATTTCCAAAAATTGTTTCTTCTTTCTCGTATTCCTTTTTGAGAATTTTTTTTTTTTTTTTTCTTTTTTTTAACATTTTTTTCCGCACTAAAAACTTGGATCCAGCATTCCAACAATTATATCCTTTTTTCCTGTAGCTATTGATAGTTTTTGACGATAATCAAATTTAGGCACAATGTTATTTTGTCTCGTTAATGAAATATTCATCTAATCTAAGCCATATATATATATATTACTATATATATAATATATCTATTCATCTATCTATATATCTACTATATAATATATCTATATAATATATATATTATTATATTATATATATATATATATATAATATATTATATAATAATATATATATTATATAATATATCTATCTATCTTATCTATATATATATTATACTATAGCAATAATATTACTATATTACTATATATATATATACGCTATATATATATATTATATATCTATCAATTCATACTATATATATAATATATATATTCATTACTATATCCTTCTATATATATATATAATATATATATATATACTCTATATATTACTTCCCCGCCAAGAAACGGTTCAGGCTAAGCCCAATTTTCCCCCCCCCCCCTAAAAATGAACATAAAATTCCGTAATTTTCAGCCATTTTAATCAAATAAACACCAAACTATAGCCTTTTTTGACCTCTAAAACGTCGTTTTCGAGTGTTTCTCTGTGTCTGTAGTCATTCTTTCAGAAATTTTTCATTTTTTTGAACACATTCTTTAGCTTCAAACTCCTATCAATTTTTTTTTCTAATGTCACTTCTCAACTTGAAATATTGCATAGATGGGTCCATCTATTGCCTACAAAATGCACGAAGTTTGATTTTTTGATTTTTAGAAATTTCCTGCTCAGGCAATGTCCAAAATTCACACACCCATTTTTTTGGGGGGGTCGTTTGAAATGAAAAATTGCGATAACTTTTTTTCTGCTCGTACAAAGTGGATGAAATTTTCAGAGCATATGTAGTCGAGGGTGATACACTTTTTTACTTAAATAATTTCTTTGTATATGCAGTAGTTTTTGGATTTGTTCTTCTCTGAAAAAAATTTTCCCCAAAAAATGTTATGGAAATTTTTTAAAAAAATTTTTTTGAGTATACAAAAACATTATCTAAACAAAATAAAAGACGTATCTTGCCCTGCTATAACAAGCCCTGAAAATTGTGAATGTTGATCGGACAAGTAGATAAAAACATTATATATCAATATTTTTCACTTTTCCAAAAAAAATACTAATTCCGCAACTTTTTTCCAAATTATTGCATCGCATTACTCAATTTTTTTTGGTACTCCGCAATTGAGGAATTCCGGACTTAAATTGCGGAATGCCCACCTCTGTATAAAATTAAATTACGTTATATTGAATATATATATTACTATATATATTACTATATATTAGTATATATATTTTCATATATATTATATATTATATATACTATCTATATATATATATGTATATACTATATATAATATATATATACTATATATTATATATATATATACACTATATACTCTATATACTCTATATATTCAGAGGTGGTAGCGGATAGTGATTTTTTCACTATCCCCGGATGCCGGATGCGGAATAGTTAAAAATCACTTCCGCGATTGCCGGATTCGGTCGGACTAGTTAACGTCGTTTTTAGATGTTTTAAAGCAACAGTCTCTACATACTATATATATATTCATATATATATATATATATATATATATATATAATAACTATATTATACGGTATATATATATACTAATATTAGTTATATATAGTTATACTATATATATTATCTATATAATACTCATATTACTATATATATATATACAATATATAATATATATTATATATAATATATATATTAATATATATATATATATATATATATAGTAATTTCTACTTTTTCGTAGTATCTATTTGTATAGACTCACTAGATAATAGTGTTCTATGTGCGACCTCTATCTTCCCATTGCCAGCCGCATTATAGCTCGCTGTGGTATAATGCCGAGCGCCTATCATTTTGCAGACCTCTTCGAATAGGTGCGCCTTGAAACAGCCCCCATTATCGGTTATGAGGGTGTCCAGAACCCCGGTAAAAGGCAGAATCTCATAGAGGAGAACTTTAACAACGCTTTCTGCTTTCATTTACCGAAGCGGTATGGCCCAAATATAGTACTATAGCTATCTATCAATGTGAGTAAATACTTGTATTCCTTGAAATGAGGCATTTTTACAATATCCGCGTGTATGGTTTCAAATTTGTATGATACCTCTCTATATTTCCCATACTCAGGGTTGATAGTTCGCCCAATTTTACTGAGTTGACACTGCTCACAAGCCCTAACTACACTTTTAACCCTGGAGTGAATACTTCTAAAGACAAATTCAGCCTTCACGGCTATCTCCGTGCGTTTGATGCCTAGATGACCTTGTAAATGGAACGTCTTTATGACTTCGTCAATACATTCCTCCTGCAGAACTACTCTAGAATAGCCTAAGGAGAGATGTCAACGAAAACCTCAATTATATCTTTTTCATATCAATATTTCTGCTTTACAATTTTTAAAGCGCTTTTCTTGTTATTCTTTCTTACCGATTTTATAAAATCATCGGCACTTTGTTTTTCACTAATCTCTTTATAATCTATTTTTTCATAAATCTTTCAATAATGGCTTTATTACGTTTATTGCATTCAGTGATCAAATTCAGTTTTAATCTCAAATAATTCATTGCCATCTGCATTATTATCAACTCTTTACTTTCTCCTTTCATTCCACATTGCCAACATTCCTTTCTCTTTTAAGACTCGTGCCTCTTTTTCCCAATGGTGAGATTTAAATGGCAAATGGGCAAGTTTATGATCCTCACCCATATGTTTTGGAGTGAGATTTTTATGATCTTCTTGTAGTGGCTGGTGCGTAGACTTTAAAGGGCTTTTTATTGGGTCTTCCCCAAGAATGTGAGACACGTTTTGAGCACATGCTTCTATTTGGCGCGTGTCTGTTCGTTCGTGTGTTGTTGTGGAATTTGGATTATTTATTATTTAATATTCCATTAAGGGATTTTCTTTGATTTAAATTGGTTTAAAGATAACATTGCAGGAACTTAATAGATTCATCTGCCGCACTTGCTTAGCATTTTGGTTATTAGAATCGTTAACCTTTTTATACTGCGTTATTAGCTCCTTTATATGTGGTAATATAGTTATTTTTTTCCCATCAGCAGATAGCCGTACCTTTTCAGCATCTTTATAGAACCTAATAATTGCTTATTGGCTTGATCATATCTTTTTTCCGCCCCCGATAGGGTAGAACTGTAAAATGCAAATGGCCTGCTGGAACTGTCATTTCCCATGATTACACCTGACACTGCATCTAAAGTGGCATTGATGAAGATCTTTATAGGGGTTGCTGAACCCGGATAGGCCAGTGTGCAAGCGTTTTCAATAGCACTTTGCACTGCACTAAAAGCTCTCTTTGATTTTGTATTCCACATGATCCTTTTTCTCGCATAAGGTTTTCCCTTTAAATAATCTGTTAATGGGGCCATCAGGTCAACAAGGCATGGTATTGCCATTCTATAGAAGCTTAATTTTCCAATCAGAGCACGAAGTTCTCTCACCGTTTTGGGTCTTGAGCAGGTGAGGACCTCTGCTACTTTCTCAGGATTTGGTTTCAATTCTTCTGGGTTGATAATGAAACCCAAGTAATGTAATTCTCTGACACCGAATTTGCTCTTTTTCTGGTTAACGATAATATATAAGTAATTGAGTCTTTTCAGTACCCTTTCAACCAGTCTTTCATGCTCCTCTGCCGTTTCGGAAAATAATTAAATTTCATCTATGTATACGTGACATTTTTCTATATCAGAGATCAATATACTCAAGCCTTTGAAATGCCGACGGAGAGGATACAAATCCCATCGGTAGGAAGGTGTGAGTGTGAGTACCTAAATTACTTGTAATAGTGAAGTACTTTTGGCTGTTCGGGTGCAAGGGGGCGTTATAAAAGCCCTGGGTAAGGTCTATTTTGGTGTAGTATTTACTGCCTTCAAGGCAAATAAGGCATCGTGAATATTTGGAAGGTCAAAAAATATCTACTTTCGCTCACTTATTAAGCTGTCTAAAATCTGTAATGAGTCTCACTCTACCGTCCTCCTTTTCCAACACAGAGAAAGGTGTATACCATGTTGCGTTTGTGCGGTTTAAAACGCCCGCATCAACCAGTTGATTAAGTTCTGCTTTCGTTGTTTCATGCAGTTTAAGTGGGATTTTGAGCGGCGGTAACCTTATAGGACCCCCTGTTATGTTCGCTTTGTAGGGGAAGGCACGCGCCAGTTCCCTCAAAATCCTTTCAGGGAGTGCTCCTTCCTTGCCGCTTCCCCCCCCTTCTCTTCGGTGGTCTCCTTCACGGAGTCAACTTCTCCTTCAGCTTCTCTACTCCCCTCTCCATATTTCTCAAATATTTCCTCCCATCGTTTTTGTTGTTTTCTTTTTATATATAAATTTTCCTTCAAATATGGATTTAAAAATAATTCTTTATAAGAATAAATTATGTCATTTAAAGAAAATAGAGGACTAATAGGCAAAGAGGGTGTAGTTTTAGGAGGAGAAGGCAACAGATCATTTGAAAGAGCATGCACATGTATAGATTTTATGAGGTGATCTGGTCTTAAAATTACCGTATTATTATTAGTAGAATCTATTAACAAATCTTTCTCAAAATTAATACCAAACCCATATTGTTTTAAGAAAGTTAATCCTAGTATATTCATCTTTATATCAGCTACAAAGAATTTATGTGTAAAACTTTTATTCAAACCAATCTCTAATTTTATATTTATAACATCATATACATTTATTTTTGTATCATTAGCTGCTAAAATATAGCCAATATGGCGTTTCTGCCTATAAGCATCTAATGAGCATCTATGAGCGCTAATTAACTTCGGAGCCCGAATCGATTACAAATTCTCTTTTATCAATCCTATTTAACACCTTATATAGCTTGGAGCAAGATACAGTACTCTCAGAGAAGTCTTCTGTCGCCGATTTCTCATGAATGGCAGAAGCGCAAATGTTCCCGCCAAAATTAGAGGTTTAAAACGCGACAGTTGGCTCTCTGAAAGCCCTGCTATCATTGCCTCCCCCCCATCTTTACACATATCTTCCTCATAATTATTATTAAGAATGTTATTAATATAAAACCTTCATGCAATTCAGAATTATTAAATTTTAACACATTACTATTGCTTAAATTTTTATTTTTAAATGCTTTGGTGATAGCAAGTTTATCCTTTTCCATCTCACTTGCTATTTCAGCCTCACCTATATGACCTACATTTTCATTATTATTAGTACTAATTACAAAAGAATCTTCATATTTAATTCATTGAGATTTTTATTATTGACATTATTATTATTATTATTTTTATCATTATTACAATTATAATTATTATTACTATTATTTATTATTTCTACCTCATTATTGAATGATACAGATTTATCTTCTGTGATGATCGTTTCATGACCGCCAAGTTGTTGAGGCGGTCAGCTTATTAGTTTCCCGTATTCGCTGAGTGAGTGGGGCAGGAGTTGACCGTTGACTCTCCCCGATGGGGTATAGGAGGGAGTATAGTGGGCGTTCAGATGACTCACATGAATAGGCCTTATGGAGGTACTTCCTATGTTAGTAACATAACTCGCTAGTGGCAGCATTTTGTTGTGTTGCCGCGCTGTCAAATCTCCTGCCTTGACTTCTGCCCTTCCTTGAATTTTGGTTTCTTTCCTTTTGTCGTTGACTCGGTGCCATCTGTTGAGTGTTTCTGCGACTTCTTTAGCTGTTTTTAAGATATTTTGAAGTTGAGTCAGGATTTCCTTTTGCGTTTCAGCTGCTTTGTCCGCCAGTTCTTTGCGTGCATGTGTGCATTATCTTTGCTGCGGATATGGCGTTGAGTACATGTCTTCTTGGCTTACTTGATTCACATTCCCCCAATATGGAGGCTCCCTTCCATAATGGGGTATCGACTGGTAATTTTTGTGGACGAAATTTTTTAAAAGATCATCTGCTACGCGTACCAGCTTTTGTATATCATTATCTTGCGCTAATGTATACAAACTCTTTTGAACTGACGTAGGAAGTTCCACTAAAAACAGCTACTGGGCGAATTTCAGATTATTTTCAACAAGCAATTCGAAGTTTTTGTGGCCTAATACCTCCTTTACAAGGTTGATGTAATAGCTCGGAAGTTCATTCCTTTCCATCCCTTTCTTAAAAGCGTCTCTAACCCGTTGTCTTAAAGCGGGGAGGTAAGTCTCTTCGATCGTGTTCATCAGCTGTTCGTAAGAATTTTCTTTAAGTGGAAATTGTATGGTAGACACCAAGCTATTCGGGAGGATAGAAGCTAAAAGTTTTACTTTCTCTGCCCCATCATGAATTCTATTGAGTTTGAAGACGGCGTTCATAGCCGAGAGGCAACTAACAATCCCGTAGGCGTCAAAGGCCGGGAGCTGGTTGGAGGTCAAAGCGTTCGCTTTGATTTGGCTCGCTTTTTAGTGGGTGTGCCTTCTCAAGTGGGCAGGTAACTTCGTCTTGTTCACTTGGGGCGTACATTCATGATCGCTTCCCGAATGTGACTTTGAAAGCGACATGGATTGCCTTGTCTGCATGCCTTTGGGGGAATGGGGTTTTCCCTTTGCCACTCGAAGTTTTGGGGAAGTTTTCTTGTTTTCCGCCACCATGTTTCTCTATTTAGGACAAAGAACTTTAAAAAAAGTTCAGTTCGTTATAGAGGGTTTTTTTTTTTTTTTTTTTTTTTTTGAATGGTTTCTGTTGGCGGCTTTTCGATTCCAACCCTACGACTTTCTATACACAATTTAGTGTTTTTGATATAGCAATGTTTAATTTTTCTTCACGTAGAATTGAACAATTATTTTTAATCACCGTCCAACTTTATTTACGTTTTCGAAGCAATATAATTTCACTTTTTATTTTAAAAGCACGATCACAGTTAATTGGAATCACTTTCACTAAACTGTTTTGTCACTGTTTTTAAATAATTTTTCTAGCTTAATATCACTAATAAAAAGGTTTTCTAGGGTAACTAGGGTCACTCAGGGGTCACCAAAAAGTCTGGGATGATAAAGCTCCAACCCAATTTATAATTAATTAGAAAGGGTAGTTAGTGAAAGGGGGGGGGTGTTACGGCAGTAGTTTATCAAAACACAAGTGAAATATTAATGGCACTTCGAATAATAGTTATATGCAATGGGCATAAATAAAGTACATGTATTATATAGGTAATTGTTATTAATACTTGATTATATAATCGAAAGTAACCGGTTATATAAGACAGGGCCCTAAACGTAGCCCACCTTGCTCCGTCGAGCACTCAGACGAGTATCATGTTTTCGACTAGCGCCCAAAGGGTGGTCCTCTCAGACTCTCACTGGCCGTTACAAATTCAAAATTTCCCAGCTCTTATTGGTGGGCTTAGATCTTTCAACAGTTTTAAAGCTTTAATAACAATGCTCTTCGTGGCATTCAGATGCCAACGGTTTTTCCCTGTACACTTAGGAGATATGTAATCCCGTCTCCGTACAGGTTGTGTACAGATACTGTTTGGACACACAGGCCTCGCTTCCACTCTCATAATATAAATAAAATAATTGGTCAATCTCATATATCATATATATATATATATATATAATATATAGTTACTATATATATATATATATGTAGGTATATATATATATATATATATATATATATATATATATATATATATATATATATATATATATATATATATATATATATATATTGTTTCTTTTTCAACCTAAATGCTACCATTATCAAAACTAGTGAATTTGGCAAACTTGTTTTTTCATCTTGAACATTCAGCTTTATTATATATATAATATAAATATATTTTTTTTTTATATATATATATATATATATATATATATATATATATATATATATATATATATATATATATATATATATATATATATATATATATATATATATATATATGTGTCAGGGACGTGCCCTCTGGGTAGGCAAGGTAGGCAGTGCATGCCTTACAAAACAAATGAATTTTTGTAATCAGTGGAGAATTTTAGTTCAGAAAATGTAATAAAAGAGATAGAATAGGCTTAAAATAAGATTTTCAAATTTTTAATAATGTAAATACAATTGTACGATAACTGCACCAACAGTATTATTTCCGTTCCAATGTAATATAAAGAAATGCAACACAAGGGGCGCTACAATTGCCAGAAATTCCTTTTTATCATGCTCTCGTTTGCGCATAGAAATAAGGTAGAAAATATATATTTTTTTTTTTTAACTAAAGGAAACCTCCGGGTAAACCGCAAAAATGGAAGGAGTCGGGGTTTCTCGGCCTTACCGGTGGACGACGGGGGGGGGGACTTCGTCCCCCTCTGTCCCCCGTCGGCTCGAACCCCCTAAATAAAAAAATATTCTTGTCTAAAATTGTCCACTGATTACAAAAATGTCATTTGTTTTAGTGTACGATTTGTAGTTCTCTATTACACGCCTGTCCTATAGTAAACTCTGGGCATATATATATATATATATATATATATATATAAATATATATATATATATATATATATATATATATATATATATATATATATATATATATATATATATATATATATATATATATATATATATATATGTTATAAATAGGGTGATTCAAAACCTCTGCGACAAACTCGGAGGGCTGATAGAGCAAACGATAAGGAACATTTATTATTAAATAAGCTATGTTGTATGACGCTTCGTTTCAAAGTTACGGACGTTGAAGATACACTAGTTTATGTTGTGTGACGCGTCGCATAGGTTACCGACGATTAGGTTACTCAATTTTAATAAGTTTGTGCGTGCGTACATGTATGTCGCTTAACGTCCTCGGAAACACGTGGCAAATACCTTTACCTTGCCCAATTCATCGTTGATTCAGTACAGTGTAGGCATCGATTACGAATGGATATTTACACTCTTCCCTAGTTAACCGACATGATAATGTGTTACGGTGCGGCGAACGGAAATGGACGAAGAGTGCACCATGTACCGGGAACGGTTTCCACACAGAAATCACCTACACCACACAATGTTTTCTCGCCTTCATCATCGCCTTCAAGAGAATGGGACCCTTCGTCCCCGTGCATTGGTGGAAGACCGCGTAATACGAGGACTCCTGCGTTTGAAGAAGAGGTGCTTGAGAGAGTCGCCAACGACCCGTCGACTAGCACACGCGCCATTGCCCATGTCATGGGTTCAAATCAGTCGTCTGTGCTTCGGGTCTTGCAAGAGCAAAGCCTCCATGCATACCACCTTACAGAAAGTACAAGGACTTGGGCAAACGACCTTCGAACCCTGTGTGCGATTTGCCCGGTGGTTTCAACAACGAGCATTGATAATCCTGCCTTTCCTGCACATGTCTTGTTTACTGATGACGTGCTTCACACGTGATGGCTACTTCAACAGCAGAAACAACAGCCACATATGGGACGAGGACAATCCGCACGCAATGTTCATCAGAGTTTACCAGGCGAAATTTACCTTAAACATCTGGGGTGGAATTCGTGGGGATTATCTGCTGGGACCTGTCATCATTCCACACCGCTTGGATGGACCAGCGTACCTGCAACTACTCCAGAACACGCTTCCGCAGATCATGGACGACATATCCCTTGCGATCCGCAGAGACATGTGGTTCCAACATGATGGCGTTCCAGCGCACTTCAGCCACCAAGTACGGGCGCATTTGAACAGAGTCTACACTGACAAATGGATAGGGAAGAGGGGGACCTGTTGCGTGGCCTGCAAGATCGCCCGACCTCACGCCCCTAGATTATTTTCTTTGGGGGCATGTGAAGAGTGTTGTGTACATTAACCTAGTCAACACAAGAGAGGAACTGATTCAGCGAATATTCACTGCGTTTGATCAAAACAGACACAGTGAGGGCATGTTCGGTAGAGTCCGACAGGCAATGGCACGGCGATGTAAAGAGTGTAATCAGGTACAGGGCAGACACTTTGAACACCTTCTGTAATTTTCCCCAATAAAATGATTTCATAACAAGCTACCATTGATTGCTTTACAACCTCGCGTCAAAACACATACGTTGTTTAACAAATATCCTTATTGTTATACTCCTATCAACCCCTCGGAGTAATACAGATGTACGCACATACATAACATTAGGAATACCTTAAAATCTCTGGTTACCAAGTGCAACGACACGTCAAACAACATAACGTGGTTTACCTTACATCATCCGTAACTTTGAAACGAAGCGTCATACAACATAGCTTATTTAACAATAAATGTTCCATATCGTTTGCTCTATCAGCCCACCGAGTTTGTCGCAGAGGTTTGAATCAAATTTATATAGAGTGCGTATAGGAGTATATATAGATATATATATATATATATATATATATAAATATATATATTTATATATATATATATATATATATATATATATATATATATATACAATATTCTTACACACACATATATATATATATATAGGGATATATAGGGTGTGTAGATACATTTCGATATATATATATATATATACATATATATATATATATATATATATATATATATATATATATGTGTGTGTGTGTGTGTGTGTGTGTGTGTGTGTGTGTGTGTGTGTGTGTGTGTGTGCGTGTGTGTGTGTGTGTGTGTGTGTGTACTGTGTGCGTGTGTGTGTGTGTGCATGTGAAAATGATAGTCTCATCAGAGGTTGAGGAATACAACAATAGATTTCAATAGTGTCTGTTGTAATTACAAAAGTAAAAGTGACGCAATAGTTGGGCAGAGAGAAAATAGTCAATTAAAGAGAGCGGGAAAATTGATAAGGCAAATAGACTTAGAATCCTTCCTTTCAGATAGAGTTCTATGGGTGGAACCTCCACAAATACACAAATATGTGATGATTACAAAATAAGCAACTGAGGGGCGGGGGGGGGTGATGAAGAAGTTCTGAAGGTGCTTAAGAACACCTAACATATTAAAAGTTTGCTTAGTTTGTATCCAACGTGTTCTACCCTAGAAAAACGTCTATAGGCTTGTTCTGTATGTACTTCATTCCCCAACTACCACCTGCACTTCTTACACAATCATACATTTTTTCTTTTTAATTTTCTTTAAAATGGCGTCGTATTATATAACTTTGAAGAAGCCACAGAAAGCCCCCTTCTAAAATAGTCCATCATCCACCATTATCTCCATCATAGCCTGGTAGTGGGATTGGTGCGGCCACAGAATTGCCTGCTTGTAGTTTCTATAAACGTTTTTTCTTTATTGAAATCTTCAATATTCACAGTCTTGTTTATTTTGTTCTAATTTCCAAGCTGTTGATCACTATTTTTAAAATATTTTACATCTGGTGGTAAAATTGATTCCTCGGCGAACGTCTTATTTAATGATGTACGTAGATGTAAGTCTTTGAGGTTTAATAATCTCTGCATGGCATCTTGGTATAAGATATGTTTCTCGTGGGTGTTAATGTCCGAATTTAATATCCGATACACTTCTTTCTCGTAGTTGTTTATCTGTTCGACTTTAGGATCGTATAAACTGAAAAGTAGAGTTTGCTGGTGAGGCGATGGATCAATCAGGAGTTGTTGATTCTGTTGATAAAACTGATGATTGTTCGGTAGGGCTTGTAGAGAGGGTGGCGTTGCATGAGATTGTGATTGCTGGATCTGAGGTTGTGGATTCAGCTCCGAAGAAGTAATATTACACTTCATTTTCTCATACTCATTATACGGAAGTGCAGCTACCTTCTTCATTATGCAGATATCCACTTGGTAATCAGAGGAGCAATGACTGAGAAAAGTAGAGGTAGGAATGCACCCCCCTTCTTTCTGTAACAGCTTCTTTTTATTTTTCAGATGTTTTATGTTACAGGAGAGCTTTTTAATGGTTTTTCTACGTCGGCGTAGGTTCACCTTCTGAGGCCTGTTTAAAGGAACATTACCCTTTATAAGATTCAAACAGAGCTCGCATACACACTGTGCGAATTTCTTATCCTCAGATTAGTTTACGCTTTTCAGCTAGTTTCATCTTTTTAAATCTTTTTATAAGAGGTAAATACTTTACAACTAAAGTACTCATTATTCAGGAATGTACACAGTTTCTATTTCATGAGGCAGAATGCTGGTTCGGAGCAGAACTCTATGCGTGCTCCTAGGATGAAGTTCACACAGTAAATAGCCGTATGGGATTGATGTAAATTCTTTATAGACTTTCAGGAACTCTTTTTCTGGCTAGTGGAAACATCTGAGTACCAAATACATTGACCTGGCTCACATCTATTCTCTGTCCAAACAGAATTAGATACTGTGTATTTAAAGAAACAGTCATCATATGTTGCTTTGATGAAAAATGTTCTGTGTAATGAAAAATACAGAGATATTTAAATGATGCGAGTACACCGTAAACGTTTCGGCTATATCTTCGTTTAGCTTGTGTAGCATGTCGTCCAACACTATAACTTTATGGCCTTGCACATTATTCAATTATTTAATATCATATATGCCTTCATGGAATTCTATTACATCTTTATATTCATTAAACTTCTCTTG